>APFE031413701.1:0-167511 GCA_000404065.3 Pinus taeda | reverse complement strand
ATCAAGATTGAGTCTCCCAATTCTATCAATTACATCACTTAAAGCATCATCTGTTGTTGGAGTTTCATGCGGGGGAGATTGTTCTTCAGAAGAAGGTTCCACATGTTGATCTAGTATAGGAATCCCCCCTTCAAGATGTAAAATCTAATTATCAAATTCTTGAAATGATTTTGCTTTTGCGAATCTATCCAAGCAATCAAGTTGCCGCTCAACAACATTGTCAGTTTTGGGTGATTCAAGAAAAATTACATCTCTAGATACAACAAACTTTTATTTACTTCATCATAGAGGCAGATGCTTTGGAGGTGTTTGAATACCCCAGAAAGATACACTTACAACTTCTAGCACCAAGTTTGTTTCTATGTACCTTTGGTATCAAAGCATAACAGGTGGAACCAAAAATCCTGAGATGTTTTACCGAAGGAACATGTCCACACCACAGTTCATAAGGAGTCTTGTTTCTTATAGCATTAGATGGACATCTATTCTTTATATATGCAGCACATAGAACAACATCAACCCAAAACATTATCTTTACATTTTTGAAAGAAAGCATGGATCGTACCATATTCAAGATTGTTCTATTTATTCTTTCAGCTACACCATTCTGTTGGGGATTATAAGGCACAATTGTTTGATTGTTTGATCCCATGTTGGCGAAGATAGTTTTCAAATTCATTTGATGTGTATTCTTTTCCATTATCAGTGCGAATAGACCCAATATGAGATTGTGCATCATTTTCAATCCATTTATGAAAATTCTTGAACGTTTGAAAAGCATCAGATTTGTTCTTCAATAAATAAACCCAACACATTTTGGTGTAGTCATCAATAAACGTCGTGATATATTTATTTCCATGTGCAGAAGAAATAGGCATTGGACCAGTTCAATGAGTTCAAGTTTCCTATGTGCTCTTGAATGTGAATCATGAAAAGACTATTTTCTATGCTTTCCTAGAATTCAAGCATCACATTGCTTAAGTTTTCTAGGAATTGTAGGCAAACCAACAACACCATTTTTCTTCAATAAGTGAAGACTGTCATAGTTCAAATGTCCAAATCTAGCATGCCATAATAAACTTGATGGAAGTGTACCTTCTTCATGATGAGAATTGTATGAGAAATGTTGTGCGATGAGCAGATGTTCCTTGCAGTTTGAGAATCCTTTCTTCTTCTATTCCCCTCAGGACAAGTGAGTGGTTCAGATGCTTTACTTACCTCAAGCTTCTCCATTCAAACATATGAAGGAGTACCTTTCTGGCGGATTGTGGACCAAGGACAACAAGTTTCTCTTTGAGCTGTGGGAATATAGAACATGATCTAGAAGAAAGTCTGGAAGGACCAGGCAATTTAAGCCTGATTGTGCCAAGCCCGCCTGATGGCTTGATTTTGATTGATCTGCAAAGTATACTGCTCCATCAACATTGTCAGTGAAATCTTCAAAAAAATCTTTTCTATGAGACGTGTGGCAGGTTTCTCCAGAATCAAGCAACCAATCATTTTTCCATGAAGCAAGTGAAGCATTAAACAAACCTCCACTTACTCCAATGTTACATTGTGCCTCAACATAATGAGCGGATTCAGGGGCTTTACCTTTGTCTGTATCATCAATTTTACCTTTTTGTTGGTTTCTTTTCTGCTCAATTTTGTCCCATGGTAGCTTGCATGTAGAGGCATCATGTGATCCATTTCTTTTGCAGAAAATATAGTGTAAATCTGCCTTTTCTCCTTGAGAATGTCTGCTCCCCCTGCCTTTGAAATGTCTTCCTCTTCCTCTTCGTCCACCTCTTCCTCTTGTAGAATCATGAGCAGGATGATTTTCTTTATGAGAAAGGCACATAGTCTCTTTAGAAGATTCAAGGGTTGTCTTCTTTCCAAAAGCTTTCTCTCTTTCAACAAACTTTTTCACAAGAGAGTCAAAGGTTATATCTTTGAGATTTCCATTTGTTTGCAATGACTCAAGATAATTGGAGTAAGTAGGATAAAGTGCCTTGAGAAAAGCAATTAGAGGAATATCCAATTCAACCTTAGTGGATTTTATATCATGCATTATAGACTTTAGTTCAGATGCAAGAGCAAGAGGATCATTATTTTGCAGTTCAAGAGTGAAGAGTTTAATCATGAGTTGAACAACTTCAAGTGCAGAATGTGAGTCATAGAGTTCTTTAAGCTTTTGTAAGGCTTCAAAGGCAGTGGAATATGACGAAATATGGCGACTCACCTCTTCATTTACAAATGTTGCGATCAATGCATAAGCTTTGTTGTTCTTGTTTTCCCAAATGACGAGCTCTTTGTCTGAGGTAGGCTATACTGGGTCATTGTCTCCTTCTCCGACACACACTCCTTTCCACAACTCATTGAAGATGAGGGTGTGTTTTATCATCTAAGACCATTCAGGATAGTTCTCCTTGCCAGTGAGAACTATTCCTACCATGGATATGATTGAATGCATTCTGTAAAAAAAAAATTGCTGATAGAAAAAATACTTATGCCGATATACAGTAAAAATGTACTCAAAAGGGAATTCTCAAAAGATTTCAAATCCACAATGTGACCCATATAAATCCATCATTATATAAAGCCACCTCACATAAACCTCATATAAGTTCCACCATATAAATCTCATAAAACTTCACCATATAGATCTTATATAAATTTCCTATAAACTTCCTATATAAATACCATGGTCATGACCATGTAGGTCAACGCATTATTTGAACTGTAATTTACAGTGGTCAACCTCGACAAAGAATCAAACATATGAATGGCACCAGCAATCAAATCGGACCCATCTGTAGGGACAAAAGCATAGAATCTCGGTCGAAAGTGAAAAAAATGGTGCTTCACGTATGGAGGTATGGGTGAACCAAGTTATATGGAGGCCAGTGCATGTATTAAAAAGTGATGTATTTAAAACACAACAGTGTACTAAAACGAGAGTGGGAGCAGTGTATTAAAACACACAGTGGTGTATTAAAACGCACAGTGGTGTATTAAAAACGCATCATAACCATGTATGAGCTTTCGCCCTCCGACTTAACTGTCATTGTTTTACCGCTCTTTCACATCCATGCTCTCGTAGCGGCGTTGTTGTTGTCCATGGTGGCTGGTGGAACTGTCATCACTCCGTCCGTTGTTCGATTCTCGACCTCTTCTTTTTGGAATGATATGAAAATCTACGATGACACTTAGTACATACTGGTGCCTACCATTCATTAAATTTTTCTAGAGGCACGACACAAAGCCCAAAAAGTGAGGAGAAAGGTATCGTATAGCCTATGACATAGGCGGTCAGAGGACAAGACTGCAGAGAAAAAATGGTGCGTGGTTCCACTGTGCAGTGGTTCATAAAGTCACGAAGAACACCATGATTTCATAGGAGCGGTAATCCATTCGGTTCAACTAAAAAAATAGCACCAATAACACACTGTCAATGCAATGTAATACCACCAAAATTGGTCGGAGAAATCGATATACCATAAAAAATTTTCTCCAACCATACAAGTTTCGATCCTCGACTGTTAGGAGGAAAGAGAAAACGCAGACTGGGCGGACTAGTCTATGCGCAAAGTTTAGAGAGTGGATAGAGGGACAGAGAGCCCGGCAGTGAACATACTGCATGAAACCATGTCAGACCACCACGGCAGAGGAAGCACTGGTGCGCCAGAGAGTGTTATGGACAGAGGCAGAGAGCGTAGGTAACTCAGGACTGTACCATGTCAGGACAGGACAAAGGAGTTATAGGAGCATAAGAGCTAAAACACGGAGCTGGCTCTGATACCATGTCATGCCAGGAGTAACTCCATTTGGCAGAAAATTGATTCATATTATTCCATCAGGTATGTTATTGTTATATACAAAAGGGTGTGACTATTCAGTTCATCTCCTGATGACTGTTCACATTCCTAATTTAATTATTTACATGAATTCACCCAATCGTGAGGATTAGGTGTCAACAAATACATTTAATAAATGTTCACAATAATTAATATACGCAATTTGATAAGATAAATAATATTTTGCATAGAAATTTCACCTCTTTAGAATTAGTTAATATGAATTTGCCAAAAATCATCCTGTAGGGATTTCCATATTAATTACTAACTCACTACTCAATATGAGAGTTATGTCATTCCCCGGCATGTTATTTATCGCAACATGAGATATTTATCGGAATATTTACCAAATTAGCATATATCATCTATACCAATCCATAAAATACACAATATATTTATATATGTGTAACCACACGCATCAAAATATTTATCCATTTATTCATAGAGATAATTATGCTAACATTTCCTAACTAGAATCACTGTAGAAATTGCACTTGATGAGCACACTAACCACCCAACCATGAACTGTACCTCTATTTCCCCCTAAGCTGAGATTACTTTCCAAACAGATCAACAACCCCTATTGATCCTTTCAATAGATATTTTATAATTTTCTTCCATAATCAATTTTTGCTTTAGCAACATCCCTCTTTTGTGTTTCTCAAAGCCACTAGTCTTGGATTTTCCTTTCGAGCCCACTTTTATCTCCTGCAGTGCTTTATTCTTATCTAGACTTAGCATCTTTTCATGGCTAAGTGATTTAATAGATTTTCTC
The DNA here is from genome assembly GCA_000404065.3 of Pinus taeda. NCBI lineage: Eukaryota > Viridiplantae > Streptophyta > Pinopsida > Pinales > Pinaceae > Pinus > Pinus taeda. The sequence goes on along the minus strand of APFE031413701.1, from coordinate 162,900 downwards.
TCATATCCATTAAATTTTATCTAGAATTTTTATCATGGAAAACTTATCTCAGTCTCATTTGCTAATGAGATTTTTTTCTTTAATTTTCTTTCTTTGGCAAGAATCTCATACTCAAGTGTCTCATTCCCAAGTTATTTCAATGCAATTATTTACTTATTAATAAAATTATTTATTTACATAATATTTTAGTGTATTTCATGGATTTTCCTCCCTTCACACTAACATAACCCAGTCTAAACAAAGAAACAACATTACAACAATGGAGGAGCATTACACTATCATAATAATTTCCTTTTCTTTTGTTGGAAGAGAATATCATTACAATGGATTCAATTTTGAAATTATAAATGTTATAGTTCAAAAATTTTAAGCTTCTAACAATGTAAAATAATCCACCTATTATCTAAAAATAAATATTGAACTCTAAAATTTAGAGAGAAATAATCAAATTAACCAAAAGATATATTAGTCATAGTTTAAATATGAGTAATTACACTTTAAATAATATCCCCTTATTGGCTTATGAAGCACAAAATAACATCCAAAAAAATCCAAAACATTTTCCTTGAAAAACTCAAAGTTACATATACAAGATGAAACAATAAGTTTCCTTTCATAAATTAAGCTGAGGTGAATGTGATGACATATTTCATAAGGATGAGTAGCATTTAAGTGCATCTATGACTTCAATAAGTTGACCTTAAATCTTCTTTTAAGGGTTCCAATTAACAAATTTGAACCTTAACATATATGTTAATTTCATGGAAAACATTTATAAATTTTGAACCCATTGAAGGTTTTTCCAAATGTCCATGAATTAAAATTCTTCTACAAATTTCAAATTATCATACCTATTTACATAAGGCAATAGAAAAGCCTCCCTTTATGATTATTTAGTTTCAAATTTTCTCCATGTCTAATCTTGAATTCTCATTTTCCAAATATATAATTTTCTTATTGGTTTACCACCCTACCAACTCCCAGCTGAGTATTCTTCTTGCATAAGAACCATAAGCTCGAACAATTCGTATGAAAGAGATACAGAAACTAACATTCAAATTGTATGCCTCCTCTATATCATATGAAGGCCCCACGTCCCAAGTACATGCACAATCTTGAGACCAAACTCAACATTAGCTCACGAGGAAAAAAATTGTCATTATGATATCCAACCGCCATGAGGGTCTAAAAGGGTGATACTTCAAGCTTAATCCCCCTTTCCAATATATCCTTTAACACTCATACCATTCTTCATTTTGGCCTAAAAGGGTGATCTTTCAAGCTTAATCCCCCTCGCAATATATCCTCTAACACTCATACCATTCTTCATTTTCATTCAAAATACTAATTATTTTCATTAATAATGCATATTATTCACGCATCCATTGCTTAATTCATGCAAAAGCAACTTTTCATTTAAAATGTAAGATATAGATTATTTATCATATCTCAACTCTTCTATTTTTACCCTTATATGTTCTCGATATCCTTTTTTCCGCATTAAGTGTGTGGACATAAGATTACTATTTCTATTTAAATAAAATTTATTTTCTTTCTTTTTAGCTCACCACTCTCTACACGCAATTCAATTTCCAAATAGAAATTTAATTTGATTTCCTCATCTACCAAACATGTGCATAATTTAATATGATTAATCAAGCTACTCATGAAATTTTTTCAATTTCCCATGCTAAATAAAATGCATATGCCAAATGCTACTTTTCTCCCAAAGAATTCACAAATACAAAAGCACTTAAATTAATTCAAGTTCAATACAAAGGGTGAAACCAAATTACCTTATATTCCTCAAGTATTTAGTAAAAAGGGATAGAAATAACCTTTAAGAATCATGAAGCACCTTACACAAAGAGCAACACATATCCTATACAACTCTTTAAACATCTTACACCAAGAGTTAGTCATAATGTATACAACTTTTCAAATGCATGATGTCAAGGGTGGCATGCCTCCATGATCCAGATGGCTCGAGACACATGTAGAAATCTCAGCGGACACAAACACCAGATCGAAGTGCTCATTGCCTTGATTTTGATGGTGCGAATGCACTCAAATCCAAGCTCATATGACAGAGAAAGATCCAATCAAAGTTTTGGTCGAAGTTTCCATGTGGGCTAAGTTTAATGGTCCTACAAATGGACCGAGTCCCGGACATGAAATCTGGCTCCCAAAAAGTGGGTGAATTTGTTGGATACTTTATTTGTCTAATATGCCTTATATTAGACAAAATCGAAAATGGTTATTATGATCAAAATATATATATTAAATTAGGTGGCAGGCCATGACCCCTGCCACCTCCATTGGACCCAACTCATATAAAAAAAATAATATAATATTATAGGGCTGACGACCATGACCCCGCCGGACCCTCCAACTACCCTAACAGTTATCCATAAGTGAGCATAGATGGGGGCAAGCCACCGGCCTGGCAGACCCGCCGCCTGAAAAACATGGCCACGATATATTTATAGCTATGGTGGGCAGGAATTGAACCTGCCCAGCCACGTGGCCAGCCTGCACCACTGGCAACCCAACCCAAACCTTACACCAACTGTATCACACTGAAAAATGACCATAATAAGTTGTGTTCCTACCAACAGTTTCCATTACTAAAACTGTTAAAACAATAATCAAACCATGCTTAAAAATCAGCGCACCATTTTGTAATAAAAATCAAATATTAGTGTACATTTTTGGCGGAGGCAAGATTTTATCCCCCAACTTCTCGGCCTCCATACCTCCACCAAACCACCATGCCATGGGAGGAAGCTTTGTAAATTCCACCACCCCGCCACCATTTAAACCCTCAATTCATTTTGCATAGGGGAGGTGGATTTCAGAACGAACGTGTGGAACAGAGAATGGAACCACGTTTTGTGCACATTGCAGAACCATGAGTAATGAAACTAGGAGCGAAACCCTAACACATATGATGAGGTGGAACCCTAACATGCATTTCAAGGTGATTTTTTAATTGCAGGTGGAACCATGAGCATGGCGCAGAGGCAGGCGAAACCATGATTGAGCCCGATTTTGTGGAGAGCAAAATTTTTCCAATGTCCAAATTGGAAAACATTTATGTCAATCCTAAACCTCTCAGTGACACCAACTTGATGGTGCAAACAAAATTTTGATCCGAGAAGTAGGTCTTCAGATGACCCAGAGGAGGGAATCTTTGAGGAATCTAGGGGGAATCTAAAAGATTCCTGTAGCCGTATATTTTCACTTTGTCAAAATTCAAAAATTTTACAGTCATTTTTACATTATTTGATGCCATGAATCTGATGATGTAATCAGATTTTCCATTTGATCATTCCATTTTTCATCCACTTTTCAAAGTGGAGTGCAGGTGTTAGCATTCAATGTGCGAGCAATCATTTCCATTATATTCAACGCCACGAGATTGATCAGTACAGCCAGATCCAACAATTTATCATCCTCTTCTTTAGATAACTCCTTGATGTGAGGTATATGTAGTGTGATCATGTACTTCTTTGTGTCTTTGCTTGAGATGCATTGTGTTGTATAGATCCCTGTTTGATGTTTGATGTGGGATCTTGTTTTTCTCTTAATGTGAGATGTACTTATTGTCTTATTTTGATTGACATCCCTTTGTTGCCATATGATGGGATATTCATATGTCATCATGTATGTTTGAATTGAGATCCCTTTTATGCCATGTTGGTGAGATGCTCATTATTTTGATGGGATATTCATTATTATCAGACATGAAATTATGTCATGTTGATAGGAGGCCTTTTGTGATTGAGAGTTCATGCAATGGAACATCTTGGGGAGCCACTCCTGTGTGAGGGAATATTCATTGCATGATAGAGAAAACACATTCATGTACATTATCACTCTTTCCAGCACTCAATGGAGCAGCCTACACCATCTTGACACCGAGGCCCGAAGAGGTAGTCCCTCCTGGACGAACTTCGTTATCAACATCTTGTGTTTTATGTTACTGATTCTTGTCATGTTCCCTGTTCTTTACAACATGCATATATGTTCCTTTATGCTCTTTTAAATGAAATTATAACAACATCATGAAAGTAAAAGATCTTCGTTAAATCTGGGAGTTGAGTCAACTCAGATCAAGTTTGGTATCATAGCGGTCTTTGCGTGGATGTGAATTGTGAGCGTGAACAATGGAACGTGCAATGATGGAGGATGAAAAAGTGATGTACAAGACCATGCTCAAAGTGTCCCAAAAGGTGGAAATAATGTATGAATATCTACAAAAACGGACAGAGGAAAAGCAACGATTACAGGTTCAATTGCGAGCCATGAAAGAGGCCTTGGAAGAACTGAAGCACAATAACCGAAATCTTCAAACAGATAATGTTGAATTGAAGATGCTTCTACATGGAGAGAAAGAGGAGAAACAAATTTTGCTACAACAGTTGAAAGCTAAGGATGATGCCTTGGAAAATATGCAGCATGATCCATGTGAGGTAAAAAGTAATTCTCTGAATTCATGTATGTTTCTTGATAATGATTTCACTATTTTTTTGAAAATCATACAATAGGAATTGACTCCAAACTGTTGAAGAAAATGGGGTATGAAGGAAAAGGGTTGGGCATTAATGGCCAAGGCATTTTCAACCCCATCAAAGTAGAGGAATTACCTGTCATGCAGGACCTAGGTATGTCAGGAAGGAAATTGGGTAAAGCGTTGAGACAACCAGAAAACCACCAACAATATATGATGATAAACCCTCATCAGTTATTTCCAAATTGACAGTGGAGAGACCTCAATTTAAAGGCTCAGGATATACTGAAGGAGAATCCTTGAATATGTCGATGCTTCCAAGACATCGTCAAAATCATCGATGAAAGAGAATGATGGGAACACATCCCCATCATCCTGTGGTAGTTTCCATTGGAGGGAAAAAGCTAAGCAAGATCTCACCGCCATGATGACACTAGAGACAACAAGGAAAAGTATAACGAATATTGATATTCGAATATTCATTTTGATTACAATCATGTTTTTAATGATGGACGTAAAACATGGCATCAAAAAACATGTACTCTTTGTGGATTACATAACCATACATTTGTTGAGTGCTAGAAAAGAATAGTAGCACACAAAAGGATGAGGCGTGATAGACCCTCTCAACAACAGAAAAAGAAGAAGGTAAAGAAGATCTAGAGGAAGAACACCTACTGCAGTCATTGTGACAAAAGTGGCCATCAAAGAGCCACATGTTAGAGGCTTCATCAAAAGCAGTGCCTTAAAGACAAAGCATTAGTGCATGAACCAGTTGAAAAATTCATTCGACAAGCAAAACCACCACAGGCAGATCATCCATTCACATCAATAAGTGAAAAATGGTTTCTAGATATGTTAGCTTGTCATGGTCATGCTTTTTAAAATCATTTGTTGCATTTTAAAATGTAAAAGTGATTACATATTTTCCATCACTTGTTAAGCAACAATGATGTTTTGTCTTGTTTTGTGTTGCATTTTAACTCTCAAAGTGATGTTTGTGTTTTCATCACTTGTCAAAGAAAAAATATTGTTTGGCCTTATTTTTGTAAATCATGTATTGCAATGATGATATATTTTCCAAAATATTGTTTGGCCTTATTTTTGTAAATCATGTATTGCAATGATGATATATTTTCCATCGCTTGTTGAAGCAATAATGATATGTTGGCCTTGTTTCCATAGCGGGGGTATTGTTTCCATTTTGATGTAAACTTGACCACCGAGTATGTGTTATAAACTCGTGGCAAGTATGGGATGCTTGGGTCACTAGTTGGTCATGTAGGTCAAGCATGTATTTTTCATAACAATGTAATACATGTTTGCAGAGGTTACAGGTGTTGGCTCATTGCTTATGGCTTCGAAGGACAAAGGTGAAGGAGAAGGAAGGGTGACATATCATATACTTCTAAGTGCAGACAGGGTACAAAGAAGTTCTAGATTATTTTTCATGCTTTTGGATGACCAAAAGCTCCTCATGGGGAAGGATTTATCCAGGTGGCTCTAGACACATCCAAAAGCCCCAGAGGACTCAGAAAAGGGTCAAAATTCAAAGTGGTCAGATTGCTCCCAAACTAGCACCAGATCGAAGTGATCGTCACCTTGATTCCAATGGTGCAAATGACATTCAAATCCGAACTCATATGAGGGAGAAAGGGTTAGTCAAATATTTGGTCAAAGCTACCATGTGGGCCAAGTTTAGTGTTCCTACATATTGACCAAGTCCCATACATGAAATCTGGCTCCCGAAGAGAGGGTGAATTTGTTGGATGGTTAGTTTGTATAATATCCCTTATATTAGACAAAATAAAAAATGGTTATTATGATAAAAAAATATATATTAAATTATGTGGTAGGTCATGGCCCCTGCCACCTCCATCAGACCCAACTCATATAAAAAAATATATTATATTATAGGGTCGGTGGCCATGACCTCATCGAAACCTCCAACTACCCTAACATCTCTACATATGTAAGCGGAGATGGGGGCAAGCCACCATCCTGGCAGACCCACCGCCAAAAAAACATGGCCACGATCTATTTATAGTTATGGGCCAGTGGGAATCAAACTCGTCTGTCCACGTAGCCAGCCTGCACCATGGGTAGCCCAACCCAAAGCTCACACCAATCGTATCACACTAAACTGCAACCATAACAAGTGGTGTGCCTGCCAACTATTTCCATTACCAAAACCATTAAAACAACAGTCAAATCATGCTCAAAAATCAACCGCACCATTTTTTAATAGAAATCATATAATTGTGTACATTTTTGGTGAAGAGGAGATTTGATCCGTTGACCTCTCCACCTCCATTACTCCACCTAGCTACCATGCCATGGGTGGCAGCTTTGTAAAGTCTACCACCCCACCACCATTTAAACCCTCAATTCATTTTGCACGGAGGAGGCAGATTTGAGAATGGAGGTGTTGAACGGAGAACAGAACCACATTTTGCGCACACTGTAGAACCATGAGTAATGAAACCAAGAGTGGAACCCTAACATAGACGTCGAGGAAAAACCTTGACATGCTTTTTGAGACAATTTTTTAATTGCAAGTGGAACCATGAGTGTGGAGGAGAGGTAGGCAGAACCATGATTGAGCTCAATTTTCAGGAGGGTGAAATTTTTCTAGTGTCCAAATTGGACAAACTTTATGTTGATACTACACCTCTCGGTGACATGAACTTGATGGTTCAGATAGAATTTTGATATGAGCAGCAGATCTTCAGATAACACGGAGGATGGAATCATGAGGAAACTAAGGGGAATCTAAAAGATTCATGTCGCCCCAAATTTTCACTTTGTGAGAATTCAGAAATTTGACAGTCGATTTTATATTGTTCATCGCCATGAATCTGATGATGTAATTAGATTTTCCATTTGATCATTCCACCTTTTGGCCACTTTTCAAAGTGGAGTGTAGGTGTCAGATTTCAATGTGCGAGCAGTCATTTCCATGATATTCGACACCATGAGATTGATGGTACAACCAAATCCAGTAGTTTATCATCCTCTTCTTCAGATAACTCCTTGGTGTGAGGTATATGCAATGTGATCATGTACTTCATTGTCTCTTTGCTTGAGGTGCATTGTGTTGTATAGATCCCTGTTTGATGTTTGATGTGGGATCTTGTTTTGTTCTTAATGTGAGATGTACTTATTGTCATGTTTTGATTGAGATTCCTTTGTCACCATGTTGACAGCATACCCATGTGTCGTCATGTATGTTTTAATTGAGATCCCTTTGATGCCATGTTGGTGGGATGCTCATTATTATCATACATGAAATTATGTCATGCTAATAGGAGTCCTTTTGTGAATGATATTTCTTGTAGCAGAACATCTCGGGGAGCCACTCCTACGTGAGGGCATATTTTTTGCATGATAGAGAAAACAAATTCATGTACATCATCACTCTTTCTAGCACTTAATTCAATGGCCTACAACATTTTGACACCGGGGCCCAGAGCCGTAGTCCCTCTTGGAAGAGATCTGTTATCAACATCTTGTGTTTTATGTTGTTGATTCTTGTCATTTTCCCTCTTATTTACAGCATGAATATATGTTCCTTTATGATCTTTTAAATTCAATTCTAACAACATCACGAAAGTAAAGGGTCTTGTTTAAATCCGGGAGTTGAGTCAACTTGGATCACTCCATATGCCCTTCAAGTACTACCTACTAATATGTAGGAAGGGTTCCATGTTCCTATATGCCCTTAAAATATTATTTTTCAATGATTGGGGATGGTTTCATGGTTAATATTTAACTAACCTAGCTCATTAACTCTATTAGACATTGGTGGTTACTAAGGAGTAATGATAAACACCTTATTACCTTCCCATTAGAGGAATATCATGAGTGATTAGACCTAAGTCCTACCCTCATGGCAATATGTAACATCTACAAAAAGATTAGGTGAAATTTTCTTGTAAGGCCCTAATAATCCTTAGACTATAAAAAACCATGAAGTGCATATATGTATGTATATATGTATTCATGAATTCTCAACTAATAATAGCTTTGTGAGGAAATTATTTCCTCGAGAAATCTTCCATAGTAGTACCATTTCCATCTGTAATTGATATCATGGGTTTGAAACCTTGTGCCACCTAATTGAGATTGAATCATATGATTCACTTAGATAGAAAAACTGAGTTAGTGGCTAATGGCCTAATTTTACTCAATGAATCTTTTTGATTAATGGTTGGATTCCATGAATTTTAGATGTTATATAGGTCATTTAGGATTTCATTTTGGTGAGCACCAGTATGGTAGCAATAATGTTGCAACTCCTGGGCTGCCTACTTTACTCTTATCAACCCGTTTGTTCGTAACAAACTTGGAAGCGACAATGTTGTATGCACAAGTACTAGTCCTTACTGTAGGTTGTCACTTGGTCAGTCGGATCAAGATCACTAGGAGCTCAATCCAACTTCTATGGATTCTAGAAGAAGCTCTATATGCAATGAAAGGAGAGAAATACTACTCTACAGATACTACTGTAACTGCAGAAAGGAGAAAGTCTGAAATGTAAAGCAAAACTAGTACACCCAAATTAACCAACTAATTCTACTTTTGTAGAAAGCACTTTGAAAACCAAGAAAGGAATTCCATTACCTACTCAAGGAAGTAAAAAACATCTAATTAAGCTATTTCTGGAAGTAAATAAGCAAAAACATCTTTTTGGATTTTTATGTATTTTTATGTAAATTTGACATGCATGTAATTTATTGTTTGTGGATGTGACAGCGAATATGTGGCATTGGATGGTGGTTTTGGGACTTGACAGGATGTAGGATGGTGTGGATGGGTCCTAGGAGGTCTCAAGTGGCCTTCTGGAGGCTTTTCCCACACTCGGCCTTCAAAAGAAAGCCTACAAGAAAATCTACAGGAGGACATAGGAAATCTACAGGACGAAAACAACGTTCTAGAGGAGGTCTACAATGTTGAAAACTGTGCAACAAGAAATGCTTGTTGAGAATGCAACAAGATGATGGAGCTTAGTGGAAAGGAGTCGCCTTCACTAAGTGGGCCCGCAGGCTATTTTTGGCGCAAGTCTATTTTTAGACTATGTCTATTTTTAGACATATGGATCATGTCTATGGATTGCAGGTTGCTGTTTATGGATGATTGATCAAGTTGGAAAAAATAGATGGACTTATATTTTTAGATCACAGCGGAGTGACTGCTCATTCTAAATATAGAACAGTCAAATATTATTAGCTCATAATAATATTTAGACTATAAACTTTGTCTTATTCTCTTGGAGCACTTCAGGATGAGCTACGAATGTGGTACATGCAGATCCCAGAAGGAAATACGTGGTTACCTATGGGATTACTAATATTTGCATGCAGGACTTCAGTTAGAACTCAAGTGAGTTGAGTTTAGTGGACTGGAGGTGCAGTTGATGGAGTTGTGTTCAGTTTAGCTTTGTTAAACTGGTTGTATTTAGTCTAACTGGCAAATAGACTAGAGATGAGTTGGGTGAATTAGTTATTAATTAATTCACAAGTTATTAACTCATAATACAACTAATGAATACATCAGTTAACTCAGTTGCATGTCAGTGCATGTTCAGTTCAGCAGGGACAGGTGTTAGAGAATCAGATTGCTATCAGTTGTGACTATAGTTGTGCATCAGATCTTGCACAATCAAAGGATTGAGTATGCCAATGAGTTTGCCCACATTGTAGCTTGTGCTCACGTGATTTTTCCAAGTAAATACGTGGTTGCCTTGGAATTATCATCAGTTCTTGAGCAGGTATTGAGCAGCGGAGGCAGGCAAGCAGCGAAGGAGATTTGAGCCAGTGATTGATTCAGATCTGAGCTGTATTGTGTGTAACAGAGGTGGAGATACTTGTGAGAAGTATTATGCTGTGTAATGTTACATGACTCAATCATTAATATACAGATAGTTGGGGTTTTTAGCGAGATGCTTTCCCCGGGATACATACTGTGTTAATGTGTGAATGCTCTTGATGTTTTATTGTTATTGATGCTGCTATATTGATGATCAACGTAGAGGAGCTTATGTATTGTGTATGTTTTCCGCAATAGTACATGATCAGGATAATCTCTGTTGAATATGTGTTAAATTATTCAAAATTTCTACAGTCTGCAAATTGCAGGGTCTGAAGCTCACACATGTGATCTATGGTTTTGTTTTCCTACCACAGGCTTGTAAAAAGCAATTTTTTACTATAACCACAGACACGCATGCTCATGTTTATGGTTGGATGGTTTCAGCTGCACACACGTCACTCTCTATGTGTAGTTGGGACCTAGAGTTTGGTTTTATTAGATGACCACATATTTTCTCAATTGACAACAGTGTTTGGTTGTTGACCGCAAATAGCAACTGTTGACCATAGGCTTTTGAAGTAGGGTTTTGAATATTAGAATTATTGGGTTCATCTCATGAATATTTTTTAACCGATTTTACTGGATAGGACTATGGATGAAGATATGGATCATTATACTCTCTTTTGCTGAACATTTAATGACAATATAATAAGAAGAAGAATTTGAAAGGGTTTTACCCGTAGTGGGTTTTTCCCCAGTCTCTGACCAATCCTGGTGTCTCTATGTGTGAATTCTTTTCTTCTATTGTTATTTTATGTTCTGTTGCATTGATGATGATTTTTTTATTTCTATATAATTTCATATGCGGTTGAATAATGATGTAAATCTGAATAATGTTATGATGTTGTGGGGTGAATCTAATATGGAAAGAATGAAATGAAATTATCAAAGAACCTAATAATATAACCCTAAGAAAATTTAATAGTGTGTCAACATGGTGTATAAGTACCCTACCCATGAGTGTTATGATATACCAATATAGGCTGACAATACACAAGTAGGAGGAATAGAAAGTTGTGGTATAGTTTCCTAATTTGGGTATCGAATTATTGGCATCCTAATCGACCTGCATGGCAGGAATGAATCTTCTATCTTGTCTGAATAACTATTCAACATTAAAGTCACTCTCCAAACTACTTCAAGTATAATATCATATATCTAGCCATGGCACAGTGAGTGATCACCTGAGCATAGGTTTGGATGGTAAAGGGGGGAGCTGTATCAGGGGCTATAGAGGGAGAAGGGAGACTTCTTTATGACTCCTCGTTGAGTAGAGGAGAGTAGATGCCTAGCCATGTAATGTGAAGAACAAGAAGGGGAGAAATGGAGGGGGAAACATAATAATCTCGAGGGAGGGATTGAAGCCATGGATGAGGACAAGACGAGATATAAGGGAAAAAATAGAGGTGGAATAGAAATAGAATCGAGAGAGGTGGTAGGGAAGTGAGATGAAAAAGGATGGTGAAAACCAAACCTTCATAAAACTAGGTAGTGTGACTAGTGAGGAACAATGTAAGAATCAAGATAAATAATATTAAAAGGGAAAGTGAAGGAATAAACCACCCATAATTAATAGAACAAGGGAGGGGGGAAATTACTAGAATGGAACTATCCCAATATGTAAGAAAAAACCAAAAACAAGAAGTCTATTAGCAAAGAATTTCTCATAACATAGAAGATTATGATATTGAACCTGAAACTCCTTAGTAGAGCCTGTAATGATCCAAAGGTGACATGATTGGTGCTAGTTAGTTTCCAATTGAAGACCAAAATGAAGCATCCACACAACAATATATCCATTGTAGAATTCACGCTGGCCTATACTCCCTTTCAAAAAAATCCTCCTAGAAATAGTAATTTCAAAAAGTCGCCAGAGACCCCACAAGGGGTGGTCATTTGATATTATAAAAAATAGGAAGGGAATATTTCAACTTGTTGTAGCCATTACAACAATATCCAATTTTTTTGGGTACATCCAAAATTTTGGGTCGCCCTTCTACTTCCTAAAGGTCTTAAATTTTATGATCATGTTTAAATTGGTCAATCTCCTAATGACCCAGTTACCATCAAGCTCTACTAATACCTATGCTTAAATGATGAATTTTTCCCTTAGTGCATTAGAGTTTTATTAAATTCATTGCTTTAGTTATGCATTAATTATTTTATGCATCCTTAAGACCTTGTTTTTCTACCATATACATGGTTATAAAATGAAGACATATTGGCATCACTCAAGCTACATTAGGGTTTGCAAAGCCCTTATCTTTCCCATGCATCCTTAAATTCTAGGATGTCATGAATAAAACCCTAGTCTTGATTTAACCTAATGCTCATCCCATAGGCTACTTTCCACCAATATTCCATGACACTTAACTACAGCACATGTCAATGCTAGCTTCTAAGTCATTCATGTTTTCAAGTGTCAAGGTCATGAGTTCATTCAATGCATGAAATATTATTGTTATTCCAAAGGCATTAGGGACATTCGTATTATGTGCATGTTCTATTATGATATCTCCTAGAATTCACATGTGCATTATTAGGCATCCAAGACTTAAATATTTAGTTGATAAGACATTACTTTATCTAGTGCAATTTGAATAATTTTGATATTTATTGATAAACAAGGTAATATTTTGGATATTCCTGAATTTTGATGCATCTAATACTATGATCATGCCTTGGAGGATCCTAGCTATTGGTGGCAATAATTACTATGAAGGTTATATTAATGCCATGATATGGAGGATTCGACAGATACACTATGGAAGTTGGGTAAAGATGGAAAGGGTATACACCAATAGATGTAAAATTTACATCCAACAATACATTGAAAGGGCATGACATTAGTTTCATGTCATTCCTTCTAAGGCATGGTATTATTTCATGGAAAATATGATCTTAAAGGCAACCTAAAGTGTCAAATATACCATGTTCATTTTGTTGTTAGGATTGTAATTGGATTCCAACAACAAGAAGCATGTTAATATAGTAGATATTGACACCAACACACCCCTTGGTTATCCATATTCGAAAAAATATCATTAAAGGGTTTAAGAGGAGCTGCTAAGGTCACATATTAAATGGCATGGGATTCTATTAGATAATGCATTGAAAAGTTACCTCTGGGGGAAATCTTATTTAAATATAATAATTACATTTTTGTAAAGAATAGTGCCCTATATTCCATGAGCATTACGGATGTATATATTCGTAATACAAAGAGATGCAACACAAAGAAAACATATAGTGGAACATACAATAAAGACATCTAAGCTATATGATCAAGTTACAATATAATAACATCCACTATTTATTTAAAGGAAAATCATGCATGCGTGTTGGAAATGATACAATAGGAAATAAATGAGAGCACATTAGCTTGACACATGTATTCTAGAAAATATTACATTGGGATAGAGTTAGGGTCATATGGTAGGGAACAACCCAAGGCACATTGTAAGCAGACATTTTCCAATATCGTTGTTGATTTTGTGTTGGGGTGTTTATATTGAATGGTGCTAATGGTTAAGAAATGTAATGAGAAACCATATATAACCAAAACATGTGCTGCATCATGATACAAATAAGTAACACCATCAATCAATAGTGTGGCCAATGCATGGAGAGAACAATGCAAAATGTTGCCCAAATATGCATTGAAAGGCTAGCAATGGGAACATCAAGTACTATTTGAAAAAACACGTTGCTTTGGTGTCTCTGCCAAATGTGGGGCATATTTGATACTCTAGCGTGATGTGTATTGTATATTAGAAATGCATTGGGAATCATATTGCATGTTTGAATTGAGTGAAGAAATATGTATGCACTGGAAGGAAAAGAATCTCTAGGCTGAAAAGGAGGAATAGAGACCTTTTAGTTAACAAACATTGTGTCTCACAAAATATGTTTGTTATCGCATATAATTAAAGGGAGGCTTGCCATCAAACACTAAAACATATATCAATGCCACACCAAAGGAATGATAATGTCTTTTAGTTGCATGCCACATCATTGTGAATGAAATGCATGCTTGAAACATGATAATACATGGGGCATCGAAAAGCCAAGATATAGTATGTGACAGTAGTGCGACCAACATCGTAACAACTGTCATGAAGCTACCACAAATCATGACACCTTGGTGATATGATCAATGCACATAAAGAGACTAAACTAAGTAATCTGATTAGCTAGAGATGGTGTACATGCAATCCACACAAAGCATTGTAAAGGAAATAACAGCTGGAGGGATTTACCAATGATTTGCATGCATTGCATATTGTGGCCTCTTTCCATCACCTCTAAATGTTACATGGATCTTCAGAGAGTTTACTCTACTGCTTATAAATACTTCATTGGTTAACTATTTCACTAATAGTCCTTGCAAAGAATGGCTTTAAATAGATTCTACTCTTCATGTCAGTCTAGGTAGTTTCTTGTCTTTTGTAGTATTTGCATTTCTCATGTTTGAATTTAAGCACCAATGAGATGTTAGAGACAGTTGAAATCATGGTAGATGGATAAAAAAGATCATGATTTGGATAAGAAATTTTGTCATTTCTTTGCATCCTAAGCGACCCTGGAGGATATGCTCGCATAATTTCACCTCCCAATTGCGACTTGAACTAAATCACACCTTTCAAATGCGACTTAAATGATCCCAATGCCACTAGGTTGAAAAATTGCTAGTGGGAATCCTAAACAGAAACAAAAAATGTGATCTGAGTGGAAGTTGTGACTACGCGACCTTCATAAGTCAACATGTTCAACATGATCCTTCCAAGACTTGCTGTAGATTAGTATATCATCAAAAAATACTAACACAAATTTTCTAAGGAAGGGTTTGAAATGGAATTCATCAACCTTGAAATGTAAAAGGTGCATTGGTAAGGCCAAAAGGCATGACCAAAAATTCATAATGACCCTCATGAGTTCTAAATGTTGTTTTCGTAATGTCTTCAATCTTCATTTTTATTTAATGATATCCTGAACGAAGATCTAACTTGGCGAAGTAAATTGATCTATGCAATTCATCCAATAATTCATCAATGACAAGAATGGGAAATTTATCTTTAATAGTGAGCTTGTTGAGATCCCTATAATCTAGACACATGCGCCATGACCCATACTTCTTTTGCACCAATACTATTGGAGTAGAGAAAGAACTTTGACTAGGTTGAATTACACCAGCCTCTAGCATTTCTGCAACCATACATTCAATTTCACTCTGTTGGGCATAGGGATGTCAGTATGGCTTGATTTTTCGACGAATACTTCCTGGAATCAAATGAATAGCATGATCATGATCACGAATAGGTGGGAGGCCTTTGGGATTCTCAAATACCTTGGAATGATTGTCCAAGACTTTTTGGAGCTCTGGAGAAATAGATGATTTCAATGTGGGAACCTCTAGCAAACATAATTGTGCAATTATGCCTCGTTGTTATTTCTTTAGAAGCTTTGTCATTTCATTAGGGCTGATTATCTTTCCTGGTTTCCCTGTGATACCCCTTAATTCAACTTCCTTTCCTTCCAAAGAAAATTTCATAAAAAGTTCTTGAAAATTAAAAGCTATTGTACCCAAGGATTGTAGCCGTTGGAATCCTAGTACAACATCATCACCACCCATTGGAATGGAAATCATTGGGCTATTCAATACATATAATCCCATGGATAACTTGATATTATGGCACTTTCCAGAGCAATTTATGGTTCCTCCACTTGCAACCATTACTTGACACTCTGATGCTAGATATAGGAAGCAATTCAATTCCTTGGCTATCTTACAATGAATAAAATTATGGATACTTCCCGAATCAATCAACACTGTTACCTTTTTCTTCTTGATATGTCATTTTATCTTGATAGTTTTAGGAGTGGTAATTCCAGCCAATGCATTACAAGATATGGTCAGATTCATTTCTTCTTTCTCTAGGATTTGTTCCTGGTGCACATCCTCTTCTTTTGACGTTTCTTGTTCCTTTTCTTCCTCCTCTTCACAATCTATGTAAAATAATTTCTTCTCAGCACACTTATGACCTTTAGTGTATTTTTTATCACAACAGTAAGAAAACCCTTTTGCTTTGTTCTCTCCCAATTGTTGTGGTGTCAACCTTGTAGGTTGTGGAAGGCTAGGGGAAACAACACTTCCATATTTATAGTTTTGAGTGGTAGCCTTCCTTGTTGCCATAATTTTGCTTTCCATTTTTCTTGACAACCTAAATGCCTTCTCTAATGAATCAGGTTCCCAAAGGCGAACCTCATGTTGGATGTTATACCTTAAAGTCCCTATGAACACTTCAATCCTATGCTCCTCTAGAATATATTTTACCCTTATATTCAATTTGTGGAAGTCCTCAATGTGCTCCATCATTGAACCCTTTCGTTTGAGATTTATCAATTGGCTATTTTTGTATCCTTATAATGTCCTATACAAATTGATTTGGTTCCAAATATAAAGCTGCAATGTATATCTTTTGTGTGTTTTGCACATTATGGAGTTTGAAATATTACTCCATCTGTAGTATCAATGTTACGGGATCATTTCCATGAAACTTACTCATATCAATCTTTGGAACATGGTGGGTCTTCAATCCACCATTAGAGTCTATGAAATCATGATTGACATTTATTTGGTTCTCTTCATGAGTTTTCTCTATTACATTTTCGCCATTAGGAATCCTTTCTTGTAGAAAATTTGTCAAACCTTCCTTCAAACCTTCCACGTCTTTCTTCAAATGTTCAATGTTGTCATTATTTGAATCATGATTAACATTTATTTTGTTCTCATTCTGAGTTTTCGCTACTACCTTTTCACCATTAGGAAGCCTTTCTTCTAACAACTTTGTCAAACCTTCCTTCCACCTTCCATGCCTTTCTTCTAATCTTCAATGTTGTATTTCATACCATCCATCTTACCTTCCATACCTTTCTTTAAACCATCCATATTATCTTCCATGCCTTTCTTTAAACCATGCATCTTAGCTTTTGCTACTTTTTGTGAGAGTGAAATTTGTCGCACTTGGTCTCATATTTTTGATATATCATGTTGCATTTCTTCCTCTTCTTCATGAGTCATACTAGAGCTTTCATGTTGCTTACTAGGCATTTCCATTTTCTTTATTTGGGGCATCAATTAATGATAATTATTCTTCACTATGCCCTTTGAATTCCTTCAATATAATTTTTCAAACCAAACTTATGCAAAATTTTAAAAAAGCTACACACCCTTTTTCATATTTTAGGAGCTCCATATTGAATCTGATGTATCTCTAATATTTTAGATCTCCAAGGTCTAAAATTGCGAAACGTGGTAGTCCTCTGAGTCCTCTTTCCAATGCCACTAGTTTAATCGAAATTGGATTCTCAAAGAAAGTTCTATGCTCAATCTCCCAAGATAACCTGATTATACACTTTTTTAGTAGAGTGAACTTGTATGAATCACCACGAGTTACTATTTCAACCTTCGGACTTGAAAATGGTGCAAAGAAAACTACAGTCTATTCTCTTTCTATAACTTCTTACGAAATTTCAATATGATACTCAGAGAGAAAGTTATGATGATTTTCCCAAGGTCGCTTGTTTGGGATGTAATTCGGGAGCCTACAAAAACCCTAACTTCCTTGGATCATATCTTCAAAAATATGATATGAAATTAAGACCCGAGGATCATCGAGATTTTGACACAATTTTTTTTTATTTTTTTTATTTTTTATTTTTTTTTTTGCTTCTGAAACGTCGTAGAATTTTTTTTATAGTGAAAATGATGACCTATTTTGGAGCAGTGAAACCCTAGAATCCAAAGCTCTGATTCCAAATGTTATGAAACCAGCTCACAAAAAGATAGAAAAGATAGATTAACAACTTCAAAATCAGCCTCTTTGAGGGGGCAACCTCCTTTACATTACACAAATGAACAATTATTGGATGATACAAATAAAAAAGCCTCCTTTCTATATATAGGAGTCTAAGGGGTCATAATATAATCAAAACCAACAAAATAATAATAATATAAGGGCACAACAATAACAATATTGGTCTTCTATGGGGCACAATAATAACAATATGGGCACAATATGGGCACAATAAAAACAATAAGGGCTACAATGACAATAGTAATGAGGGAATCACTAGTATTATAGGGACCTAACAATGTTTTCTTTTGAACACAGTGCCAATAATGTATTATGAAATCATTTACAGTTAACCTCTGACACTTTCCTCTTATGCATGTTTGAGATGGTTTCAACTCACAAATTTCTCTTGTCGCATGTGTTATTATTGTTGTTGTTGTTACATTCTTGTATATTTTCCTATAGGTTGTGAATCTTGGGTTGAATTCATTCCTACTTTATGGCCATTTCTCCCTCGCCCTCACTTTAACATCTTCTCATTTGACATCGAAGAGAGAAAAAAATCATAGTGGAAGTTGGGACCACATACCATATGGGGCCCTTATCCCAAATAATGTGAGGTTTAATTGGGACTTCGCACTAGGGAGACCCCCTAGTTGTTGACAATATCCAACAACGTCAACACAACCCAATATTATTATGTTGCTCTCCATGTTGTGACCAAGCTATAAACTTCTCCCATCAGCTTGTGTCATAATAATGGATTAACCACCCAACGACTTCCATGATTTTCTTTGAGGTACCTTTGTAAATTAAATTCAGGATGGATCATCCTTCTTACGACTCGCACATGACAAAAATGATTATCTTGATTACCTTTCATGATTTAACAAGATTCCACATTAAGCTCAATTGTACTATATTACTTGCATAGTGTCATTTGGGGGTTATTTTTCTACCGTTTCTTAAATTCTTGGCACACATTTCAAACAGTGGAGGTAGCCACCCCTTGTGAACACCCACCATGGGGAGAATTTCCCTTCTTTGATATATATTTGTAGGTGAGTCTTATTGAGTCTGAAAGAGCTTGGAGACAATTTATATCCATTGTTTCAACTTTATGACGTATACCTTCATTGGCCAATTTTCCTACCATGATTTTTCCATCACTTTAGATGTGGGAAAGAACAAGTGTTGTAATTACAATTAGTAGAGCCTTGATTCCAACTAAACCTACTATGAGTCTTGAACTATTGGATATTTTAGTGGTATTGGATCCTGTTAACACTCCATAAATTTCCCTATGTTGAGGAGACAATTCTAGAGGTAAACACAAACCACTTTTAAGCTAGAAACTAGCCATTCTAGCTTGGGTGAGAGCTCTCTCACTTATGTTTATCAACTGATATGATATTAGGCTAGGTATAATGTTAAATAAGGTATGATTTTGAAAGGTCTATTGATGAGAAAAGAGATAGATCCAGTGGGCATGGAGTCATGTCAAATTTATTTTTGTTTAGTGAGATGATGAATAGAGAAAGGGTTATCTCCATAAGGGAAAGGTAGGTAGTCTTGGTAATAAAGTCGAGTTGAATTGTTGTAGGAGGGTGAGTGTAAGCAAGGTGGAAGACAACACATAGAGAATCAAAACTATAGATGAATTCTAAATGTTTCTTTAAGAGGAAATACATAGATCACTTGGAAAAACTAAATTAGAGCGCCATTAGGATGAATTCTGAATTAAATGTCTGGTTTTTCCAAGCAAGAAGATATACATTCAAGTCATGTAAACATATAAGACAAAATTGCAAGAATATAGAAGCATATATCATCAAGATATGACATAGGAATACCTACAAATCACGTTTTGTCTTTCATTCATTCACTGGAAAAAATTTCAAAAAATATTGTGCACAAAAGTTTTTCTCTCTAATATGACCAAATGAACATTGTTCTACGTTTTTCAACTCTATATACATCATGAGGTTCGATCTACGACTCTAGGAGGTCTAAATTATTTAACAAAACAAACTTCTAACTAGGTACATCAAAATTTTGGTGCATATGCTTAAAAATAAGAGTGGTTTTTCTTGCAACCAATATATGCCTAAAACATCACCAACTTGGAATTTTTTTATAGATAAACATTAAATACACATCCTAAAACAATTTTCAGCCTATCCACATGATCCAAACTACTTCTAAAAGCCCAAAATGTGAAATATGGAGAGAAAATGTGTTGATTGTCCAGTTTCGCAACACATCAACCAGATTCACACAAGTTGAAGTAGCCCTCCATGCTCTGTATGGTTAAAACTATCCTATGAAAAAATGGAGAAAATGGGTGTCTTTAACTTGTCTATGTGAGTAAGATAAGCTTCATAGTTCTTGCAGACCTCCTTATTGACTAACCCCCACTCTTGCAACAAAACTGTCACCTTTCATAGCGCCTTCAAAATTTGAACATATGATGAATTTCTTGTGGTATAAATGATAGAGGCATCAATATAAGTGTTGTGGAATTTCATATAACTCCTCTCATGACAACCAAAACTTCAAAATTCCACTATCTTATCAACATCAAAAACTACATAAAAAGTGCAACAAGTCCTTGCTGCGTTTTACAAGCTTCCACCAAAACTGACTTAATAGCAAAAAAAAAAAACTTTAGAGCTAAGTGGTACCCTCCTGATGAATATTTACCTACGTACTAACCTCTGCTAATATGTCAAACTTACCTCTCTTCCTCTTTCTTCCAGATTGCTTGGCCTTAATGAGCTTCTGCTTTACCAATCTGAGTTTTCTTTTTAACACCAAATTCTATACATACAAACTGTTCACATGCATATGTAGAGGCAAGGTACACTTCAACTTATATTTAGCTTTTTCAAAGACAAGTTCAATAGTATCTAACTACCTAAACAAATACAACTTATCACTGTGATCCTTTTATGCAAGCTCATCTACTTGTTGTTGAACTCCTTTAAGTTGTTCCAATAGTTTTTCAAATTCTTTCTAGTCATAAAAAACCTCCCTCTATTCTAGCTGAATTGTCTCCTTTATTTGCATTTGCACCTTGGCAACAAACCTAGTTCTAGGTCTCTTTGATTGTTCTACTATCTCCTTTATCTCTTCAACATCAATGACCTGTTTTATTTTACCTTTATCAACATCTACGGATGTTTTCCTTGATGGTTCTCCTTCACTGGGTTGAATAACTTCTTATTAAAATTTATGCCTAAGCTCTCTATTTTCTTGCTACATATAGGTTATTGTTAAGTGAGCTTTGTCCAATTGATCTTGCAAGTCTTTGATTTTTTTATCCCTTTCATCATCTTCTATTTCTCCATGTGTTCTTCCTGATTCAACAACTTGAACATGTGTAGGTGTTGGATCTACATGCAACCTCTTGGTTGAAGCTCTTTTTCTTGGTATCCTAACCATTTTTTCTATTTCTGGTGAGAAGTGAAGCTTCTTAGCACCTATTTTATCAAATAACTTGTTCTCTGCCAAAGGCTTTTTGTCCGAGCTAGCTGCTACAGGTGAGGCCTCTTTGATCACAACTGATGGGGTATATTTCTTCGTCCTCTGGATTTTAGAATACTATGTTACCCATCTCGAAGAAATTTTTTTTTCTACCATGACTTCTCCTTCTCTTCAAGCTCCTTTATCACAAACAGTGTAATTAATGAGAAATGAAATAGACTAGGTTCAATAGGACTCCTTTTGGCTTTAACTCTATCAACCATATTACTAAGACTCCTAAATAGGTAATAAGGAAGATTCAAAGGCTTTTTAATTGTAAAATGCATTATTATTCTGATATGATAGTGATAAAATTTACTAAACCTCTCTTCACATGTGAAGTACCTTTGAATCACCTCCAACGGTTTACTATGATGGTTTTGTAGATAAATTCCTCGAACATCAGACCCATACCCTTTCACATGTTTTGGTTTGAGCAAATCATTGAAATGAACTAAATCAAAATCCGTACCCTTAAACCATTCCTCACCATTCAAAGGGATCTCAATGGCCTTATCTATTGATTGGGATGTGAATGGAAAAGTAAGTGTCCCCACCTTTGCTTGCAAACCATCAAAACCCTTATAAAACTCCTTAGTCAATTGTAAATGATACCCCTGAATTTTTTCACAAAACCTTATATAGTCCAATTGCTCAAAATCCACTCTAATGGTTGGATCAGTATTGATAACTATGACATATTGTGGTTCAAATCAAATAATGGCACCTCCTTTGTGATTCCTGTCTTCTGGGGTTGACATTATTTTTCTCATGCATTAATAGATAATTTAGGATTATGAGTAATTTGTTGTGTGTAAAATTATGATATCTTAAGTCTCTTATGATGACTTAAGAGACATCAAGCATAGCACAGAAGACTAGACATTGTAAACCTTCTCAGGAAAACCCTAAAACTTGTAAATTCGCAACCAGTTGATAGAGAAACTTAATGGGACAATCGCAACGCAGAAAATTAGAAAGGAAATTCTCAAGGATTTTGGGTTTTTAAGACCTTTAAGTATAAACACTAAGGGAAAGAAACTTCAATTTAGTTTTGAGTGCATGGAATACATTGCATGTGGAGGCTACACAGAGAAAAACATGGATTTGGCAATGTGAAATGAAAAATATAAACCACTATGTGGAATTGTAGTGACTAGGATAATAACGCGGTGCAAAAGGAAAAAACATAACGATTTCAAAAAAAAGGTAGTGACAATGAATTTATGTCTCTTGTAGGATTTTTATGGTTTTTTCTAGCTCCTACATGTGCATTAGGGGAATTTCGAGGTCTAAAATGGGCCTCCTAAGAAAAATGTACAACCAAAATAAAATTTATAAGAACTAATAATATTCAAGATGATGAGGTCAACCACAGTGGATAATTCACCATTTTTGGAGTAAAAATGTAAAAAGATTAAAAAGTAATAAAACTACTTCAACTAGTATTTTCAACTTATATCCCTAAGTTTTTTCTCAAGTTTCAAGCGGGATTACTCATTGGATGAAAGAATTAATTCCTCATCCAAGGTGTACCTATGTTGCATACTTTTGATGGACCCTAGTACACGAAAAATGAGAAATACATGAAAAATGTGATTGTAATCACATTTTTTCATGTATTTCTCATTTTTCGTGTAGCAGGGTCCATCAAAAGTATCCAACATGGGTACTCCTTGGATGAGGAATCAAATTCTTCATTCAATGAGTGCTATCGCTTGAAATTCGAGTAAACCTATAAGGAGATAAGTTGAAAATACGAGTTGAAAAATAGTTTTTCCTTTTTTCCTCTAAAATATGATGATGTAATCTAATCTTATTTTATTATTTCCACTATTATTTTAAAATTTCCTTAGGAGGCCCATTTTATACCTCAAAATTCACCTAATGATTTTAATATTCATTCAAGACTAAGGAACAAAGTTAGACTTGGATTTGCATCTATGAAGAAACGCCGAGCACTGGTATGCGAAAATTGCAGTGTTGTATGGATTTTTACTAGCCCTGCCTCCCTTTTGTAGCACACCACAATGATCAAACCACAAATTCTGATAGAAATGGAGAAGAGTTGATAATTGTGGAATAAAGAGGAAAGTCCAAATAAACTTGCAAAACAACCTGGAGAGGAAATGATGGTGATAATCGTGAGTGGGAATAAAAGTCATGAATTTCTAGCACCTCCTGAAAATGCAGCGCTTGGGGAAAAGGAAATGACTATCCTTCTGACTGTTATCTCCTAGTTGATATCATAACCTATCATTGAAATGACATTCAAACTGACTCACCACAACCTTCAAATCTGTGCCTAATCTATCTCATGATTGTTTTTATGTAGACTAAATATCTAAGCTAAGGTGACCCAATTATGATGACCAAGGATGGTGAGTAAACTATAATAACCAAGGAATTTATGATATGATCTTTTTACTCTTTCCATGGTTACCAAAACTTATTTATGATTACCTTTTAATAAGGAGATCTCATGGCTTTAGGAATTTGGACCTTTAGAAAAATAAACAAGTTTACATGATGCTTAATATAAATCTAAAACTCTTTGAACCATAATAGTCATGCTATCATGACTAATATTTACAAATTAACCTTAGATAAATATAAATACTAATATGACCAATATTCCTAGACATATGAACTTAACATAGGCTCTAATGGGGATGGCATCCTCACTGTGAGGTGATACGAATATTGTATAATAGTAGCCTTATCGATTGGGCACTTTATTGAATCTAAACCAACTAAGACTGACTTGACTGACGATAACTTTTTATTACATATGGTATCATCTCATCAAAAACTCAGGGCCTTCACTTTAGGCTTCAATTTCTGATGGCAACCACCCACACCTGTAGTGCTGGAAATAAAAATGGTATGTACAATGATGTTTTTAAACCAACTGAAATCAAGTGAAATAGTGTTTGATTAGCCTACCATTAACATGCCCTCCAACAAATAGTTCTCTGTCAGGTCTTTCAGTAGATAGGAATTGTTTCCATGAAAATTTGCAATTTTATAAGGTCCCTTCCATAAAATTTCAAATTTTCAATGATTTCCCTTTCCTTCATTCCTAATATCCCATATCAACACAAGGTCATCAATATTGAAATCATCAGATTTTATCCTTTTATCATGAATCCTCTTTATCTTGTCCTAAAACAGCTGAGTGTTATTATAAACCTCCTCTCTAGTCTACTGCAACTGTATCATCCGATTAATCCTCTTGTTCATATCATTTGGTTCCACCTCTTCTTCCAGCAATAATTTCATTACTGGAACTCCTAGGGAAGTACAAAAAGCAACATCAACTCCATAAACCAATTGGAAAGGTGACATCCCAATTTATTTCTTGGTACTTACCCTATCTTCCCATAATGCATTGACTAATTTCTTATGCCAAGTCTTTTTGTTCTCCTAAAACAATTTCTTTATGGTATTGATTAAGATCTTGTTAGAGGAGTCTTTTAGACCATTGCCTTGTGGGTAATAGGCAGTAGAGTGACCAAGAAATATGTTACATCTGGTGATCCCTAGTATTACACCAAGAGCGTTGCAACTTCCATAGGCTCTTCAACTTTACTTATCAACCTGGGGTTCATACAAACTTCGAGGTGACAGTGCTATATACATAGTAGATGAAATATACTCATGCCACCCTCAACTAGGTCACTTGATCATTAGGGCTCCAAGACCATTCCTCTACTAAACTTAAAGGAGATTAAATAATGAACTCAGAATGTAAAAGCTAGTCTTAGTGCAGAGAAAGTAAATTCTTTTCAACTCTAACATGTAAATGCTTTCAACTTGTAAATGCTACTGATTCCATTCATGAAAAATGCAAGAATTATGCTAACGGCAAAAAAGAAACTACTCTAATTTGCAATCAATCATCCCCATATTAGTTTTTCTTAAAAAAAAATATCATCCTACCAATTCCCAACTCAAGAATGCATGCATTATTTATCTAATTCACACTTGCAGATTAAGTAAGGTCCTAATTGCCAAATTCAGAATGAAAGAAATAATGTTATTCACTCTTGCAGGAAAGAAAAATAAATGAATGGAATTTCCTAGGTGGTACTTATGGTCATGGAGTCCAAGTTGAGGGGTCAACATACACCTAAAATAAGATATGCTATCATTACAGGTCAAAATATGATCAAAACAGGTTGCTACAAGAGTCCTGTAGTGCTACTAGAATTCCTGAAATGCTACAGGAAGTTGGCCGAGAGGGTTGGAGGGCAAGGATGATGGGATGAAGTGATGGAAAGTCAGATGAAGGTTGGATGAAGGTTGTGGGGAATGTAGGGAAGGTGGCAAACACCCCTAGCCAAGCCCAACACTTCAGGAAGGCCAAATTTGGGCTATGAGAGCTGCTCACGGTGACCAAGAATAACGATCAAGAACATGGGTTGGCATGCATAAAAAGAGGGTTGAGAATTGCTAGATGGATTTGGTGAACAAATTCCTTGCCTGCAGATCCAATTGCCTTGCAACATCACATGCATCTGTTCCTCTTTTCATTTTAAAAATGTTAAAATTAAGGTTGGAAAATATGAATTGAATTTGGAAACTATCTGACTAATGATAAGAACTTGATCTATGCAATGAACTGCCTTCTGTGAAGCCTTGAAAATTGGGTCTACAACAAGGGGGATATGCACCTGGTCCGGACCTTGATTAGCAGCTCCTTTTCTTTTTGGTATAGTGGGTCCGACTAGGGATATGGGACCAGTTTCCTAATTTATGTGTGTGTGTGTTGAGAATTGATATTTCCTTGCTAAAAGTTCCTAAGTGAGATGCTCTAATTCTAACTCTAATCTAATGACATGCAATTGTATTCTAATAAACAGAAATATCTAATTCTACACTAACCCGGGGTGTAATATTTCTGTTATACGATCTCAAATGATTTCAAATAACAATCGGTAATAAATATCATTCAAATGTTATGAGAAAAGAATTCAATAAAGATAAACCACTTCGTATAAAAAGTTAGACGAAACAGTTGCAAAAAAACATATCACATAATAAGCTACTCATACATTAAGCATAAATAAATAGCTATCACCATACAAAAGTGCCAAATGGTAACTCAGGCATTCACACATCAATATATAAATAGCTAAACATGAATATCACTTTAACAGAAAGGCAGAAATAGTTAAGAGATAGAAGTACCATTTATAACTAGTTCTACTCATGAGCTTCAAGTGATAATGATTTATCTCTTCTTAATCCAATATACACCAAGAGTATAGAAGTGCAACATCAATAGAAAATATTAAATGCAAATATCAATAAATCTTGTTCCATTCATTCATCAAAACCTCCTCAGAGGGTGCAAAAGTGCATGTTCTTAGGACAATTTTTTGATAAATTTCAAGACCCTTCTCTAAATGCATGAGAAGGGTCTAAATACTACTAACTAAATCTAAAAATAACTTATTACAAAAATGTAGGATACGGTTTAAATGACCATCCTTTTTTCAGTAAAAAATAAAGAAAAATTAATACTAACACTGGATCTAAAACTAACAACTAACTATTTTTGTATCTGTTCGTTGAAATCGCAAGCGTTCAGCATTTGTTTTAGAAGAGTCAGCTGATCGACTTCAGACTTTAACTGTCCTGCGAAAACGAAATCAGAAAGAGCTAGCACCATCTTCTCGACAGAATTGATAATGCATTTGAGAGTCATACACTGGCTGTGTGGTTTTACCAAATATGCCCAGTAAGAATCCCAATTCAACTTAGTTAATCTTTCGTTTGATCCTACCTTTTCTTGAGCCTTCTGTCTCCAGCGTATCTGTAATTTTTGTACTTTATATACATAACATTTTGAAGATATTTCTGACAATTACCACTAGTTTTAGGATTCAAGTTTTACTTTTTTACCTTTAATGTTCTTTCCTACAAATTTCCGGGCTTACAGGTGACTGAGCAATTAGAGGCTTTCCTTTTCAAGAAGTTTTGCCCAGTGAATCGTGCATCGGAAACTGCCTCCGTTTCTTGATTTGGGCTCCCTTGGTGCGATTTTTGCCTCTTGTGCGCTTTCTGTTAGTGGATATAAAGCTCAAATTTTGTGAGAATAATGATTCCGTAAGTTCTTGACCCTGAGTCTTAAATCGTCTATTTTTGATGTCAGCGTTGTCCAATACCCATTTAACCATGTCCGTGTAGGGGAGAATTTTGGGCCTTGCTGCTATCCGATGCAAGAACAAGCAAGCTAGATCTGTAACTAATGCCTTAGAAGACCCATGTGAGCCTGCGGTAGCTGCAACCTCCATTATTTTGAGATTTTTTTCTTCAAGTAGAATATACATGCCTTCCCAAGTAGTAATACCAGCATCTCTGTTACAGGCAATGTCTGTATACAAGGGCATCATTTCTTTGTCTTCAGAGCTCGGAGCTTTGCCTTTCTTCCCCATAATATCTTGTATACTGCTTTGTATAGTTCTTTGTTCTTCGTTCCTGCAATTTATAAGTGAGGTGACAGTAATGATAAGGAAAGGTGACGGGAAAGCTTTAAATGTTGAATACATATAAAATATACCACCTTACGTGAACTGGCTCTTCGATAAGCACAAAACCATATTTTATTAACAACTGGAAACTAACTCATTAATTAGCATTAAAGCACATAACCAGGTCTCGGTTTATGGAAAAAGCTTTCTCGAATAACGAGCCCAAAAGATCTGTGATGAAGCAATTTTGCAATTTGCTTCGCAATATCGCAGACCGTTGTATCGTACCATCGTTATATCGTTGTACTGCTCTATTGCTATATCGATTTGCCACTCTATCGCAATATCACAAGATCGCTAGAGCACGGCATATGAAAATTTTATGTTAATGTGTTTTCTGCGAAAAGCGATTTTGCGATATGCGCCATCGCATATCGGCAGTTTGGGGTTTTTCGGCGTAAGTGGTCTTTGATGCATGCGATGTGATGAGGTTTCGCATCATGATCTTGCAATCTTAGAATTTGGCTTGTAAGGAGGTATCCTATTATCCTTTTTGTGATGCGATATTTCTTAAGGAGTGATTTTATCTTGTCTTATCATGAGACTTAAACTTTTAGATTTTCCAAGGGTATTTTCCTAAGTTTATGATGGTAAGTTTTATTAAAAAGGAAATGCAAGCACTAATTGATTTTTAAAATTTTTGACTAAGGGCCCCCACTTATTTAGTATTAGTAATAATGCTAAATAAGAAGGGGGGTTGTTGCTGGCCACAACAATTGGCGATTCACTTGGAAGAACCAGTTATATCTGCTTTTCTTTTGAATTTTCTAAACTTCCAAAATAGAAAATTTTCCTGAAAAATAAACTTTATTATAGAAAGACAAAGTACATTATGCTTTTACCTATCAATGATATTTCGTTTCTTCTATTTTTACTTTGATTATTTACTCCCTTAAGCGAGTCCTTGTATCTACATCAGTCATTACTTGGTTTATAAAGATAAAAACAAAGCCTTCTCTGTAAATCATTTTTAAATATGCTCATTTGTCGTAGGTAGAGCCTCTACTGCCAGCAGGCATTTATAGCCTCGATAGGGTTACCTGTTACCCAACAATGATCCTGTATCCTACTCATAGAAATATACAATTTTCAAAGAGAAATCCATATCCACACTTATTTCTTTCATTTTCTTTTTTTATTCTTAAAGAACAATGTCTTGGTTTGATAGTCAATTTATGACATAGTCATTCACTTGATTTATAAGTTTGCTGAACAAGTTGGCTCGTGATGAGACCCCTTGTTTTTTGATTGCAACAATCTTGAGTCATTGCCCTGCTGTGGTATGCAGTATTGGAAAAGTTAGCAAGCTATAATATCTATGATCGTGATAAGCCGGCTCGTGATGAGATCTCTTACTCTTTAAGTTAAAGTGTATCTTGGATTGTTCTCTGAACGTTGTAGTTTCCTAGGTGGGGAGGAAGTCATTGTTTCCTTAAGATAGCTCTGGATGACAATGGTAGAGTTTTTGGAAAGAGCTTTTCTACATAAAATCTTCGTTTTGTTATTGATACCTTTCATTGGATTGACATACAACAATTTCCCATTAAAGGTCGTTTTTCATCAAAATTTACAAAGTTGAAACTAGTATCATTTTTAGGCCTAGAGTTTTTAACTGTATCTTTCAATAATAACGATCAATTTTCTAAAAGAATTCTATTTATACAAGTGAAAAACAAAACCTAAAAGAGAATATGTGTCTTTTTCGTAAATCCCAAATGTAACCATTTACAACTGGTTTTATTATGGAAATAAAAACTAATCTACAAAATAGAAGAATGATCTCTTATGGAAAATAGTTTTTGAGGATCTGTCCATTAACAGGTAAAGAATTTCTTTCTCCTGTTAAATCCTGTAACATAAAAGTGGACAGACCTATGACTTCTGTGATTTGGAAAGGGCCAAGCCACATTCGTTGAAATTTTCTATGTTTCCCTTTTTCCTCATGAGCCTTGTCCCATTTTAAAACTAGATCTCCTATCTGAAAGTCTTTCGTGGATATCATGTTTGAATCAAAAGAGGCTTTTACTAATTCTTGATGATAAGCATGAGTTATTTTGGCCTGTTCTCGTTGTTCTTCTAACTTAATTATTTCCAGCTGCCTTAGTTGTAGGAAGAAGTTGGTGCTTCATCAATATATTGAACTAAGGCCAAAGAGGGAATTTCAAAATGAGTTGGAAGAACCAATTCTTTTCCATAAACTAAATTGAAGGGAGAAGTGCCGATGGAGGTTTTCTGCGTTATTCGATCTGCCCATAAAGCATATATTAAAGACTTGTGCCAATTTTTGTGATTTTGGTCAATGGTTTGCTTAATGATTCTAATTAAGTTTTTATTTGTAGATGCAACTACCCATTCCCTTGTGGGTAGTAATTGGCAGAGTATTTAAGCTTGAAACCCCTTTTGAGTGCAAATTCAGTCATTGCATTACTAGAAAAATATGATGCATTATCAAACATTAAAGCAGAAGGCAATCCAAATCTGGTGACTATGAACTGATCTATGAACTCGATGATATGTTCAGCATTAGCCATCTTGAGTGGAACTGCTTCTACCCATTTAGTAAAGTAATATGTTGCTGTAAGGATATATCTATGCTGTTTAGAAGAGTGAGGAACAATCTCACCTATTATGTCCAATCCCCATTGATCAAAAGACTGCTCAATGTTGACTGGTTGTAGCGGCAAGGATGGTTTCTTTTGTCTGCCAGTAGCGGTTTGAAAAATTTGACATTTCCTCACGTAGTTATATGATTCTTTGAATAATGTGGGCCAGTAATAGCTTGCGCATAAGATTTTATGTGCAGTAGCGTCTCCAACATAGTGTTCGCCTGTTGGCCCATCGTGGAGTTCTTGCAAGACTTTTTCAGCTTCAGATTTCTCAAGACATCTAAGGAAAACAGAATCATAATTTATTCTAAAAAGAACATCATTCACGAGCTGATATTTTTTGGCTTTCAACATTAGAGCTCTTTGCTTGGTATAATCAAGGTTTGAAGGAGCATATCCATTCTTTAGATAAAAAGCTTACCTCGTACATTTGTATCTCTGCAGATGGTGTTTCAGAAATAAGCAATGCTCCGGCCAGCATTTTGCAAAAGCCTTGACCTTTTACAATACTTGCTGGTTTGGTTTCTACATCATATTCCTATAAGGGAGTAACCCAATTGGCTCTTTTCTCACCCACATCTTTCTGTACTAAAAGACTTCTTACTGCTGGAAACGATACTATGATTTTTGTATGGGTTTTGAGTAAAAAGGGTCTGAAATATTTAATTGCTTTGAAAACTGCGTAAACTTGTTTCTCCACATCTGAATAATTTAACTCAGCCCCCTGTAAATTTGAACTAAAAAAAGAAATTGGGGCTTCCACCTTGTCTTGATTTGCTTGAGTGAGTATTGCAACATATGATTTATCAGAGGCAAATGTATATAAAACAAAAGAATTGGAAAATTTTGGAGTCACTAAAGATGGAGCGTCAACAATTGCTTGTTTGATCAGATTGAATGCCTCATACTCATCTTGGCCCCATTTAAAGTTTGAGTTCTTTTTAATCATTGATTGTAAAGGAGACACGATTCTTGAAAAATATGGAACAAATCTCTTTACAAAGTTAATTTGGCTAAGGAAATATTGCATGGATTTTTTGTTGTGAGGTAGGGGTATTTCAAAAATCTCCTTGATTCGGTCAGGATCAATATGAATTCTGGATTTTGACACTATGAATCCAATAAGTTTTCCTTCACTTAATGTGAAAAAAGGATTTTTTCGGGTTAACTGAAATTCCATACCTTTGACAACGTTGGAAGATTTGTTTTAAATCTCTAATATGGTTGCTTCATTTCTTGGAGTATACAGTTATATCATCCAAATAGATTACTATTGACTTGTTAACTAATCCCTTGAATGCGATGTCCATGGCTCTCTGAAATGTGGCACCAATGTTGATCAGACCAAAGGGCATCTTTTGATATGTGTAAGTGCCCCATTTGGTTATGAATTTGGTTTTTAATTGATCATCAGGATGTACCAACACTTGGTTGTATCTTGAGAATCCATCCAAGGACATTAATTTTGATCCCATGATTGCCTGTAGTATTTTCTCCATGGGAGGCAAAGAAAATTATCCTTTTGGCAGGCTTTGTTAAGACTTTGAAAGTCAATGCAGATTCTGATGTCTCCATTTTTCTTCCTAATGGGAACCATATTGGAAACCCATTTGGAATGTCAAACGGGAAAAATTATTTTGGCTTTCAATAACTTATTGAGTTCATATTTGATCTGGTTTTCTATATTGGGATGGATCTTTCTCAACTTTTATTGGATAGGTTTTTCATTGTCTATCATTGGAATAGTATGTTGGATGATGGAAGTGTCATAAGTTTTGAGTTCATCGTAGTTCCAAGCAAAGACACTTTTGTAATGTCTCAAGAGACGAATATACGCTAATTTTTCTTCAGGTGCTAGGCCAAGGCCTAGGTTGATATTTTGTGGTTTGGTATCAGTTCCTAGATTTACTAATTCATGGTTCAAAGTTGAACTTTGGAGTTTTGAATTGGTATATCTTTTGAATCGATCTTTCAAATCATAAAGGTCTTCTAATTCGACTACTAACTTAGGTATAGCAATGTTAGTGCTATCTTGTTGCAATTGTCTATCATGTTGGTCCTCATTGATTATTTGATTGGTGTAAGATCCTTCAGATGTGAGGAAACTCATGATATCAGGATCATCGTTAAAAATCCTCCAATTGGTGATGTTATCAGGAATCGAGGATCTAAAAATTAATTCAATTGAAAATCTATCAGGGCTAAAGTCTTATGAAGGAATGAGCTTGGAAGCTACGTTAGCTAAGAGGTCTGCACTAGTATTCTAGAGTCTGGGAATTGATGAAGTATTAAATGCTATAAAGTGTTCAGTGAGATCTTTAACTAAAGATTGGTAATGTTTTAAATGACCTGATAAATAATGTATAGTATTGCATACCTGTCTGATTACAATTTCAGAATCTCTGAAAACTTGAAGATATTTGATGTCTAATCCGATAACCCTTGGACTAAAGCCTCATATTCTACGGTATTATTGGTGCAATAAAATTCAAGTCTACAAGTTAGCATAGTTTTATTTCCCTCTGGACTAATTAACATGCATCATGCTCCTGCTCCTTCGTTAGAATTAGAACCGTCAAAAAATAACTTCCAAAATAAATATTTATTTACAGGACTATCTATAAAATTAATACATTTAGAACTATCTGTTTGAGAGAAATTTTCTATTTGAGATAAAACAAAATGTTCTAAGTAAGGTGAAGTATGAGCATTAAAATTTCCTAGGAAAGAATCTACTGAGTAGTTGCCAATGATGTTATTGTTGTATGCTACCGGTTCATTTTCTCCTTCCAGTTCTGTCACTATGTATTTCTTTCTCGCTCAACTTTTATTTGATTTGGTTTACCATTGTAAGGGAGCCACATGTGCGACCAATCAGTTGCAAAGTATCCATGAAGTTTTTCTAACCAATCTCTACTAAGAATTAAGCCATAAAATTCAGGAATATCAGCAGCTAAAATGTCGATAACTTGACATACCTTTGGGTTGGATGACAACCTTATGGTAACCTGATTTAATTTTCCAATCACTTCGACTTGTGATCGATCTAGATGAACTATGCACATAGCAGATTTTTGCGGTTGAACGTTCAACTTTGCACATATTGATTTTGGTAGAATATTCGATGAAGCTCCCAAATCCACTAAGCAATTATGCAAATTTTTATTGAAAATTTCATAAGTAAAAAGAAATGGGGGAGTATGAGATCTCAACCTTCCCCCAATTATAGCGATATCGTTTGGATCAACTTTATTAATCACATTAGTTGGAAGTCTTCCCATGTCATGGGAATCTTGAGAGATTACACCGACGGGCAAAGGTGCAACTGGTACAACATGTAATTATTTCAAAAGTATCTTTTGCTGGTGCTTTAACTTGCTCAATTCGTAAAAAGTGATGTTAGCCCTAGTCTTTTTCATGTCTTCTATGATATTATATTCCATTTCATCCGAAACGATCAGCGTTTTAGATGGAGTTTATGAATTTGTATGGACTGGGCTGGTTTGAGTCGCTTTAGGTGTCGTTTTCTTGGCTGCGACTTTATCCTTAGTCATCAAGCTTGCGCTCTTTGGCTTAGGGGTAGGTTGAGGAGGATCAAGTTGATTTCTACTTCGAGTACTAACTGAGGATGCCTCTTGATCCTCTTCATCTAGGAGGATGAAATCCCACATACCTTGTACCTCTACAATTTCTTCTTCATCGGTATGTTCTTCAGTAGCAATCTCCTCTTCTTCTTCTTCTGATTCAACACTTGTGATGGCATTTGGGGGCTTTGAATTGGTTGAAGGGTTTCTTTCATAAGGCCTGTACGGCTTTTTAGAAGAAGTTTATGCCACTTATTTCTTAATGTTGACCATCTCGTTAGACATGGTCTTCAAAATTTTTTGTAATCCTTGTAAACCGAATGGATCTTTCATTTGTTTTTCCTTGGGATCTTCCTTGAAAGTAACCTTCTTGGATTTGCGTTCTTCAATTGCATTTTTCTTTGTAGGGCTATGATATGTTTCTCTACTACTATTGCTTCCTTCATATTGTCTGCTAAAGTTGTTTTGTTAACCTTATCAACGGAGATTGCTATGTTTGATGGTAAAGCAGAGATGTACCATTCACTTCTCACTTCTTCGCTAGGCTTGGAAGCAGTAGGAATTTTGTTTAATAGTTTATTGAAATGTGAATTAAAATCTTCTTTTGACTCGGCACTAAGGTTAGACAGGTCGTTGATGAATGTCGTTGTAGACCTATCATCACCAAAATTAGTGAGGAATTATTCTTGGAAGATATCCCAACTAATGATAGATCCATACGGTAATGAGAAATACCATGATCCGGCCGCTCCTTGCAGAGTATAAGGAAAAATTCGGATGACAACGTCTTCATTAGTAACTCCATTGAGATTTATGGATAGCATAAAGTTATTTATATGTTCTTATGCTAGCATGCCTGCTTTAGGATTAAACTTAGGCAGCCATTTTTCAGGATGGGCCAGTATTTGACTCAAGGGCGCAGGCATTAAGACTACCCCTGGGTTATTCCATGGAGATTGGACCATCGCTGAACTACTAACATAGGAAAGTGCAGAAGATGATCCCTGCGGTTGGGAAGGTGAGGATATTATGAATCCAGTTGATTGAGAAGGAGATGTGGAAGTACCACTGGACTGGTGGACAATGACCTGAAGTGGAGGAGTGGATGGTTGACTTCATGGTGGAGAGATTGAGATGGATGATGATGATAAAACTGTCTCACTATCGGACCTTTAGTTGATTTCCTTGCTCTCTTTCTTGTGGGTAGAGGTAACTCGATTGGCTGAACACCAAACTTTTCTCTCTTTAATCTGGTAAGAGGATGAGCAGGTTTATATTGTGAAGTCACACTGCCTTGATATTTATCAGATCTTTGAGGAGATATAGAAAATCATTGAAGTTTGTGAATCAAAGATTCAACTTCAGGAGGTTCAACAGTAGATTGTTTTGAAATGTCAGGGTTTGTAGCAACGGCTGTTGTTCTTTCGAATTCTGGCCCTGGATTTAAAGATTCAAAATATGATGGAGAAGTCGGGGGAGATGGTGAGGGCGATTTACTCTCAGAATGGTATTTAGAGTTAGACTTACTTGCCATTCACAGTTCGAGGCCCTCCTTCTAGTGCCAAATATGTTGAAGCCTTGAAAATTGGGTCTACAACAAGGGGTATACCCACTCGGTCCGGACCTTGGTTAGCAGCTCCTTTTCTGTTTGGTATAGTGGGTCTGACTGGGGATATGGGACCAGTTTCCCAATTTATGTGTGTGTGTTGAGAATTGATATTTCCTTTCTAAAAGTTCCTAAGTGAGATGCTCTAATTCTAACTCTAATCTAATGAAATGCAATTGTATTCTAATAAACAAAAATATCCAATTCTACACTAAACCGGGGTGTAATCTTTCTGTTATGCGATCTCAGATGATTTCAAATAAAAATCGGTAATAAATATCATTCAACTGTTATGAGAAAAGAATTCAATAGAGATAAACCACCTTGTATAAAAAGTTAGACAAAACAGTTGTGAAAAACATATCCCATAATAAGCTACTCATACATTAAGCATAAATAAATAGCTATCATCGTACAAAAGTTCCAAATGATAACTCAGGCATTCACGCATAAATATATAAAAAACTAAACATGAATATCACTTTAACAGAAACGCAGAAATAGTTAAGAGATAGAAGTACCATTTATAACTAGTTCTACTCATGAGTTTCAAGCGATAATGATTTATCTCTTCTTAATCCAATATCCACCAAGAGCACAGAAGTGAAACATCAGTAGCAGATATTAAATGCAGATATCAATAAATTCTGTTCCATTCATTCATCAAAACCTCCTCGGAGGGTGCAAAAGTGCATGTTCTGAGGACAAGTTTTTGATAAATTTCAGGACTCTTCTCTAAATGCATGAGAAGGGTCTAAATACTACTAACTAAATCTAAAAATAACTTATTACAAAAATGTAGGATACGGTTTAAATGACCGTCCTTTTTTCAGGCAAAAATAAAGAAAAATTAATACTAACATTGGATCTAAAACTAACAACTAACTATTTTTGTATCTGTTCCTTGAAATCGCAAGCGTTCAACATTTGTTTGAGAAGAGTCGGTTGGTGGACTTCAGACTTTAATTGTCCTGTGAAAATGGAATCAACAAGAGTTGGTGCCATCTTCTCGACAGAATTGATAATGCATTTGAGAGTCATACACTAGCTGTGTGGTTTTACCAAATATGCCCAGTAAGAATCCTAATTCAAATTAGTTAATCTTTTGATTGATCCTGCATTTTCTTGAGCCTTCTTTCTCCAGCCCGTTTGTAATTGCTGTACTTTATATACATACCATTTTGAAGATATTTCTGACAATTACCACTGGTTTTAGGATTCAAGTTTTACTTTTTTACCTTTAGTGTTCTTTCCTACAAATTTTTGGGCTTACAGGTGATTGAGCAATTAGAGGCTTTCCTTTTCAAGAAGTTTTGGCCAGCGAATCACGCATTGGAAACTGCCTCAATTTCTTGATCCGGGCTTCCTTGGTGTGATTTTTGCCTCTTGCACGCTTTCTATTAGCGGATATAAAGCTCAATTTTTTTGAGAATAATGATTCTGTAAGTTCTTGACCCTGAGTCTTAAATTGTCTGTTTTTGATGCCAGCGCTGTCCAGTACCCATTTAACCATGTCCGTGTAGGGGAGAATTTTGGGCCTTACCGCTATTTGGTGCAAGAACGAGCAAGCTAGATCTGTAATTGATGCCTTAGAAGACCCATGTGAGCCTGTGGTAGCTGTAACCTCCATTATTTTGGGATTTTCTTCTTCAAGTAGATTATACATGCCTTCCCAAGTAGTAATACCAGTGTCTCTGTTCATGCAATGTTTGTATACAAGGGCGTCATTTCTTTGTCTTTAGAGCTCGGAGCTTTTCCTTTCTTCCCCATAATATCCTGTATACTTCTTTGTATAGTTCTTTGTTCTTCATTCCTGCAGTTTACAAGTGAGGTGAGAGTAATGATAAGGAAAGGTGACGGAAAGCTTTAAATGCTGAAGACATATAAAATATACCACCTTACGTGAACTAGCTCTTCGATAAGCACAAAACCATATTTCATTAACAACTGGAAACTAACTCATTAATTAGCATTAAAGCGCATAACCATGTCTCGGTTTATGGAAAAAGTTTTCTCGTAATGAGCCTAAAAGATCTGTGATGAAGCGATTTTGCGATTTGCTTTGCAATATCGCAGATCGTTGTATCGCACTATCGTTATATCGTTGTACCTTTCTATTGCTATATCGCTTTCCCACTCTATCGCAATATTGCAATATCGCTGGAGCACAGCATATGACAATTTTCTGTTAATGTGTTTTCTGTGAAATGCGATTTTGTGATATACGCCATCAGATATCGGCTGTTTGGGGTTTTTCAGCATAAGTGGTCTTTGATGCATGCGATGTGATGAGGTTTCGCATCATGATGTCGCAATCTTAGAATTCGGCTTGTAAGGAGGTATCCTATTATCCTTTTGCGATGCGATATTTCTTAAGGAGTGATTTTATCTTACCTTATCATGAAACTTAAACTTTTTAGGTTTTCCAAGGGTATTTTCCTAAGTTTATGATGGTAAGTTTTATTAAAAAGGAAATACAAGCACTAATTAATTTTTAAATTTTTTGACTAAGGGCCCCCACTTATTTAGTATTAGTAATAACACTAAATAAGAAGGGGGGTTGTTGCTGGCCACAACACCTTCTAAGCTACAAATATCATATGTGAAGCAAGATACCAAATGTAAACCTTCCCAAGAAATCATAAACAGGAAATCACACACTATTTTTGGGATGTGATGGTGGGTTCCTCTAATCATGCTCCCATGAGATAGGAATCACAATCATAAATTTTTGAGGGATTATACTCTATTGAACTGCAACAAATAATCAACATTCTAAGCTAAAATAAATATAAATAAACTCTACTGAACTACAGAAACTAATCAACATTCTAGGCTAAAAGAAATATGAATAAACTCTACTCAACTGCAAAAACTAATCAACATTCTAGGCTAAGAGAAATATAAGTACACAAGAGGGACCTAAGCTGCTAGGGTTGGACCCAAGCCCAAGAGCTTCATCCCTCTAAACTATCTCAGTAATGGATGAAAATAAAACTTCTCATTATCATTCCATAAATTTCAATTACATCATCAAAATAACACTCACAAGTGCTTCGACTCAATGGTCTCTTAGCCGCAAAAGGGTAGCTATCAAGATATCCATAGAAAACAGGGAGTTTTGTCTCCCTAACTTGAGAATAGGTGGATATACATCTCCCTTGAATTTCATTGGCTTGGCTGCCAATGATCTCAACCTGCTTGGCTACCAATGACCTCGAGTTGAAGAGAGATAATGTGGTGATATTTTTCTGATTTGAGGAGTTAAGGAGGCGGAAAACCTCCTAGAATCTCTCTTTGTTGTTTACTTTGAGCACCTACACTCAAATTATCTCAAAATTTCTCCAATTCCTACATTTAACAAACATTAGGCCACGTGACATAGAAACACATCTTTTACTCCTCACACTAAGCATAATATAAAAAAATTTGCAGATAAATGTGAGAAAAATATAATTTAATAAGCTGGAGGATGACATTGTGATCCTTATGATATACCCACTGATGAGCCTCATAATCACCACCCTAATGAAATTTTTTCTCATCCTCTAAGCAACTCAGTCGTCTATGTCCATGTCTTTCATGGCCCTAGTGGCCTCTCTAACATTCCAAGGTTCTATAGATGGTGTTCCCTCCTAAGAATAGAATCGTGCATCCTTCTCTATGCCTATCTGTTTCTTCCTTTTCTCTTCTTCATGTCTTCCTTCTTGTAAACCCAACAACTAAGGTGGACTAGGCTTGAGTCCAATCCACTTGA
Organism: Pinus taeda; assembly: GCA_000404065.3. Lineage (NCBI taxonomy): Eukaryota > Viridiplantae > Streptophyta > Pinopsida > Pinales > Pinaceae > Pinus > Pinus taeda. The sequence continues at coordinate 123,043 of APFE031413701.1, read as the reverse complement.
CCTTTAATATTTGCATGACCCTTTTGTATAGGGGTGTTCTTTCCAATGCATTTGTCAACCTTTCAAGAGAGTGATACTCCCTAATTTGGAGATTGTGTGGCAAGGCATTCCATCTTCTCTGACATGCTTGTTGGATCTCTATCCATAACAACCTAAGATTTTCCTCAAATTGGGAGATGATATGCTCTTGAGTAGCAAGGTATCTAGGTGCTATCTCAACATCATTGGACATGATGTTGTGAGTATTGATTACAACCATGGGACTTATCTGCTCTTCCTTGATATATAGGGGTTATTTTATTTTATGTCTCCATTACTTCCTTCACCTCCTCAACTCTAGCCTCCTCATGAGTCATACAAGATGCAAGGGACATTAGTTGTGGGTCTCCCAACTTTGAATTGGGATCCCAAACATTGATATCAGTTTAGGTGAGGTTGTGTAAGTAGAACTCATCTAATTTGGCTCTGTCTTCAATGCTACTTTGGTCACACAACTCAATGAACTGCTTGTAATACTTAAATGGCATGGATCCATGTTATGCTAAAATCTTGATTTGGAACTGCATCCATTGTTATTTGAGGAAGAGTGCACAAGAGTTGGATGGAAGTATGCACTGTAGTGCCTCCATGGAGAGGTTTTCCATTGTGGCCCATTAGGTTTCCTTTTCTTGTAATTTCTTCCTCAACCATCTATTTTTGGCCTGCAACTCTTCTCCTATTGTGGACTCTTTTTCCCTTAAATCACTTAAATCCTTGCCCATTTCTAATACCTTCTCTTCCATGAGGTCCACATCTTCGACCTTCTTGGATTTAGAAATTTGCATCTATTTGTGGGTTTTTCCTCTTTCTTCTTCAAGTTCAAAGAAAAGTGGGATTGCAAATTTCTTTGGGATCACTTTGCCTCCTTCAATAAACTTATAATAGGAGCTCAAACTAGGTTGGGGACAAGGCTCCTGTAGCTCTAGGAAATCATTTTCAAATGTTCTTGGGGAAGCTTCCCCTTCCTGTAACTATTGTGTTTCATTTTTCCCTTCCTATTGCCCTTCTACTCTTCCTATAGCATGCTCTATCTTTCTTGTAGCATGCTTTGTTTTTCTTGAAGCTTCCCTTTTCCTTTTTGCTGGAGTGTGGTAGGCACCTTGGGTTGTTTAGAGGATGTTGATCTAGTGGTAGGCCTCATTACATATGCTATGGTAGTATTTGATATGGTTGCAAGAGAGGTGACCTCCTTAACTTTCCTTTCAATGGGTCCTAGCTCCTCTTTTTTACTTGGGGATTTCTCAATTGTAATAGGGGCCTTTGTGTGAGTTTGAGGCCCCCCTATTTAATCCTGGCGCTTTTCTTGGTTTTCAAGTAGAGGGGATTTTTCATTTTCCTTTCCTTTTTAGGTTTGATTGGTGTGCTCAAGGTAGCTAAGGTGGAAGCTACCTCTTTTTTAGTGGGCCCTCGAGACAAACTTGTTCTCTTTGGGGATACCTCTTCTTCTCTAGATGTAGTTCCTGCTACTCCTACTCTTCTTCTTCATCTTTCTGTTTATCTACTTATTCTTCGTGCTCTAGTTCTTCCTCTTGCTTTGGTTCTTCCTCTATTTTCTCTGCCTCTACCTATTCTTCCTTTGCCTCTTCTTCCTTTTCTTTCCATTCTCTTCCTCTCAGCACTAGAGGCTTGGGTCTCACCTGATGTGAGGGTTTGAGTGTCAATGAAGGATTCTTTTTCCATATCCCTAAATTTGGACCTGAGGACATGGATCCTTAGTTTATTCAAAGCATCTTCCACTATCAGTTTGATGAGGCCATGGTGGCCTTGGTGTTGGTGCTTTCCCACTCTCATCTTTTGGATCATGTCCTTGATCGACTGTAAGAGGAAATAAGGTATACTGAGTCTTTGGGTTAGGGTCAATTCTGCTTGAAACCTTAGTTTCGTTGAAGGTTGGAACTTGACTGCCTCAACATCAGTGAACACCACCCAGTAGAGTGCTTAAAGAAACTTCGTGTTCGTTGAAATTGGCCAGTATGACTGGATATAAAGGGACCAATTTCCCATTTTAAGGAGATTTAATATAGTAACATAATGAAAAACTAATGGAATTATTTTATAGCTAATTGTAAAATTATTGAATAAACTTATTCTACTTATTTCCCGAGATAGTACATCTTTACATGTGATTCAAAGAAATATCTCACAAAGGAAGTAGCGATATAGATCATTCAATAATTTAATGAATAGAAATCATATATGATAAACTAAATTAATTAAATAGTTAATTAATTTAGTTGATTAAAACTCAATCACATAAAAAGTCTCATTATCTCATACATAATCACAAATCATCCAATCCTGCACATCAATAGTGATAATGACTGATTGTTTTCAAAGCATTTATATAATGAAATAACACATAACATATTCACTATCTAAATCAAACATACATAACGATATCACAAAGATAATAATTCCTAATACATTATCACTCTGCTTTTGAAAAGGATAGCTTTCATGCTCAACTTCTTACTTAGATAACTCTAAATCAAAATATAGTGCAAGTTCAAAAGTTGTCTTCTCAAAATTCTGGACCCCTTTCCAAATGCATGAAAGGGGTTTAAATAACCTATTAATATTACAAAATATTAAATTTAAAATAAAATTTTTCAAAAAATCTTTAACAAACTAAGCTAAGATGAAGGACAACTAAATTTGTTATCTGTTGCAACAAGAACCCATGACTGTGCTCCAAATTGATTCTTCATTTGCTCTCTGAGATTATATATGTCGGTGAGTGGATTCAGCTGGGGGGGATGTATTGGTTGCATGCACATTTGTCCCATAAACACCATCATTAAGTGATCGAATAAAATATATTACGGATTTTGAGAGACACCTCAACACAAGGCAATGACTATGAGGCTTCACGAGAAAATGCCAATAACCTTCAAGGTTTGCTTGCGATAAACTTTGAATGTCTTGAAACCTATTTTTAGATGTTTCTTGCCAAGATTTTTTCAAAGTTGTGACATCTGACAAGGTGTCCTTTGGGCATTCCTGAATTAGATTGGCTTGCAATAAGGTATCTATGATGTATTCCGTGAAATTTGAAGCAAGATTTCTGGCCCTAATAATAACCATCTCTGCTTGTTTCATTTTGATATACCAGATACCAAATACGATATCCTTATGTGATTCTTCAATTCAAGGAATATCATATGATCTTCCATGAACATTGTCTTTCCAATCTATATACTCAGATATTTTCTCATCGATATCTTCATAAAAGTCCTCAAGTCGGATAATTGATTTGCTAAAGAATCACTGGTCTTTGATAAGTCATGAATTAAGGACAATTTGTAATAGAAAATGGCCTGCTACTTTGTTAAGAGTATATCCAATTTTTATGTTTCCTTGCGGACTTCATTTATATCTGGATTTTCTCTCAGATGGTCAATTCTTTGTTACAACTGCAGTATTTGTTCATCCTTGTCCTTTACTTTAGCTTGAAATTGTATCTTTAAATCATTAAAGCTCTTTTGCAACTCGGTAAGATTTGTTTGCCATTGTTGCTCAATTGCTTTCTTTTCTATTTGAAAAGTTTGTTCCAATTGGACAATCCTTTGATCCTTTTCCTTCATTAGCTATTGTATTTCTGCATCTTTGTCGATGGTAGCACTAGCATAAGATCCTGTGAACTAAGATAATATGTTCAATTCTTCATTTTGGTTGTTTGAGTTCCTTTCCAAAGAACTTGAAAAGGAGTCTCATTTGTAAGTAGCGCTTTCCACTGTTCTATCTTTCTTTTCTTCCTTGACCTACTCATTACTGCTTTATGCTTTGGACTGTAAAATACGTCCAAAGGCAGCATTTCTTCAATTTTTAGGAGTATCTCGATAATAGGAAATGCATGAATTATCTCCCTATCATCAACAACATTGGATTGATTGACAATCTCAACATTAATATTATTCTCAGGATTTTTAGGAATAGTATCCTCTTGGGAAGCCTCAACAGTACACGAGGTTTTCACTGTAGTCTCTGGAACCTACTCTATCTCTCTGTTGAATGCAACTTGTTCTTCTTGTATATTGACTGAGACATCTATAACCTGAGCTTATTTTGTTGTCAAAATGTAGTTGAACTCCTCCCATAATTCATCTAATTTGTTTTCCTCTTTGATTTCTCTTGTGTGCTAGACAACTATAGTAGCTGTTTCAGAGACTTGGGAAGTAATTGGAGCTTTTGAGGAGGAAGCTCACACATCTGAAGGTTTTGAATTCTATCGGAATTGCTTTAATGGGGATTCCAGAAAATGCGATATTCTTCACTAATGATATTGATTGAATCTAATCAATTCCTCAAGACTTAGACGGTCTATTGCTAATTTCTCTACCATATAATATTACAGAACAATTTCAAACAAATCATCAAATTTGTTAGGCTCGTTTAAAAATGGTTTGAGATTAGCATGTGTTGTAACATCTTTTGCTACACCATGTGGATCATATGGTCTGTTTAATATGGTTGGAAAATTAAAGGCTCTTAATTGGTCAATCTCAATTGAAGAATGCTTGAAATTTTCTAAGACATAGTTACCATAAGAAATAGGAAAACATGGCCAAGTGAATTTATTGGAATATTTAAGTACTTTAGTTAAGCCCTTACCAAGTATTTGATAAGAGACTTCTTTGTCTAGCAACTTATATCAGACAAAAATGGGCAAAACGTGAGGATGGGCAATGCTACAAAAAACATGAATGTAGGTAAATGATTCTTCCCCAAACCACTTTCCTATAGGCTTTAGGTCTTTATTGGCTTCTGCAGTAAGTCTAGGGGATTTTCTGCCAAAGAATTCTTGGTGGATGGGGAGCATGACTTCATGACAGATTTTGTAGAACTGAGCATGGTATTTCAATTCCCAAAGGATATTGAGATAAACAGAAATAGGGCTAGGAAATTGGTCTGTCCATTTCCATCCAAGAGATGGAAAATCATAAGAAAAACAAATTGCGTCCATGACATAGGCGCTTATAAAGAAATCACGAGTTGTTATGTCGAGAACATTGTGATTTTGTTTGTAATTGCAGATTTGGGTGGTCAAATTGTTGGATAATCTAGTTGCCCAATCCATTATATAGCCATCAACAAAGGCTTCTATCAATGACACCCACTCTTTAGAGAATTTTTATGTATTTGAATAACCATAAAGGCAACATAACATAGTAGAAATTTGAGAGAAAGGGCCAACAATGGAGGCTAATGAATACATACTCCTATCCTCTCACTTGTTTTTGTTCAGGTCCCTTCTCCATTCTCTGATCATGTCCGCAGGGTTTAGATTCTCTTGCATGAATTTTTGGACAAATTGTGTGTCATATGTCTTTTGAGGGAGAGGTAGATGTAAATTTCCTTATTCTCTAGCTTTAAAAGACCCAATAACTGTCTTCCTCGACATTATAAGCGTTCTATCTATAATGTCCAGCTGGTCGACAACCCATCTCACCATATCTGTATATGGTAGGATTTTATGGAAAGCACAATTGTGTGAAGAAATGAATTGGCCACATCATTCCATGTGATGTCGTTACTTGGAGGAGAATCATCAGCAATAACAATATGTTTCATAATTACCCTCAGATTTTCATCCTCGAATAGTTTGTATATCACCTCCCAAAAGGAAGAACCTACGTGCGAACTGCATGTAGTATCTGTAAACAATGGAGACATTTTAGACAATTTCTCAGGTGGAAATACTAGTTCTTGTTTTGTTATGAACTTCCTCCTTGCCTTGATTATTATTGACATGTCCTTTAACTACTCTTTATTAGAATTTACCTATAAAGAAACAAACCAAGATAAGTAGCAAGAGCTTCAAAGGATGCAAATGGTCAAATCAATTCAATGCGAGTTATATGGAAATTCCTTCGCATTAACTAAAAATTATTACCAATCAATAAAAACATCGAAATTAGAACTACACAGAGTGGTCATTAAATTTCCAAATGTTTATTCACATGATACTTGACACTTATCATTATACTGCCAAATATTTTATTGACATGTGGTATCAGGTGACATTACATAGCTTAGAAATTTTGCGATTTCCAAAAAGTATATAGGCACGTGATCTATATTAGTGAAAGACCTAAATTTAACAAAACAAGATATGAACCACATCCGTCAATTGACATATTACGATATCGAATCTTGATGAAATGTGATATCTGCTCGGCATTTTGCAATTCGGCTTTTCGCAATTTAACATTTGTATTTGGTCTACCGGCTTATCGCAATTTCGCAAGTTCATATTTAGGCTTTTCGCAGTTTTAGCTTTGCGGTTGTCCTTTGAAATTGTTGATACTATGCGTATTATTTAATACGACCTACTCTTTTATAGATTTTTCATTAATTTCGAGATTCATTTAGACTTGTAATTCATCTTTTAAAACTACAAAAGGATTCCTAAAAGGTTTTATGACCTTATTCATAAACTTTTTTGTTTTATTAAAAAGTCAAAGAGTAAAAGTAAAACTTATCCTAATTTATTTAAACAAAGAAGGATTCTATCCTAAAATTTTTAAAGGGTCCCCATTATTCTTTCCCCTAAGTCTAAAGATAATGGGGGGCTATTGAGTACCATAATAATTAGCAACACACTGTACGAAAAATTTATTCCCTGTAAAATGTTAATCTTTATCAAGAAATTTGTTTAGAAAGTTTAAAAACAATTGAAATATATATCGATATAGATAACGTTGAAATGAAATAATTCATCTCATCATAAATCTTCTCAAGTTTTTTGATAGATGAAAACCTTTTTTGTGTAAATCAGTAGCTAATAGGTTGAAAACATAAAGTAAAAACTATTAGAGGCCTAGCATATTGAATAAACTTATAAGTCATTGGTAGAGCCACTACTTCCAGTAGACATTCATAGCCTCAACAGTGTTACCATTTAACCAAAATGAACAAGTTTCACATCCATGTCATAATAACATTCTTTAGGGCCAATGAAGATCCTTTTTCCCTCTCTTTTTTATATTTTTTTACTTTAAAGTCATTATCCTGGTTTGGTAGCAAGAAAATGATAATTCCATTCAAAGTTGTAATAAAATTGAACAAGCCGACTCGTGATGAGATCTCTTGTGTCAAAGTCAAGTGACTAAGAGCCACTATCCTGGTTTCGTTTCCAATAGTGATAATGTCAATTTATTAGTTTCCTATGATCATGGTAAGTAGGCTCATGATGAAACCTATTAACTTTTAATTTTTTTATATTTTTGATTTACACTCTGAGTTTTTTCTTTAAATAAATGAATGGAGAGGTTTCATTTACTCTTTATGAGTCTTGGATGACCTCTTTAAGTAAAATATGCTAAATACTTCATAGTAATTTCTACTTTTACAAATATAACGTTTCAACACCAATTCACAACAAATATATTTTTTAAAGAGTTTCAAACCAAAAGATTTCATAACTAAATGATTATCTTATTTTGAAGCTTTAAAACAGATTCAATACTTAGATTCCAATTTAAAGTTTTTCTTTCTAAATTGTCCCTTAAATAAGTTTAAAATTTCAAAAATAAAGAGAAACTTCCAATGTGTTTTTCAAAAGTATAGTACTTTTTTTTTTTTGTAAGTTGGGGTGGGACTCTCCGATTTACATGTCCATTAAGTACCCCTCACGGGGGAAGGGTAGCTCAAGATTTGAACCCAAGACTTCCGGTTCGGTGAGACTTCATTTCCATGGCCCTTGCCGCTTGAGCTACCCCATGTGGACCAAAAGTATAGTACTTTTAATAGCAAAAGGAAATGATATATAAAAATATTTACATAGTGTACAAAAGAACTTACATTCCTTCAAGAAAAATATTTTTTGAGTATAAGTCCATTAATAGGAAGAATTTCCTTCTTCCCTTGTAAATCTTGCAAAATGGAGGTTAATGGACCTATCTTCTCAAAAATCCGAAAGAGACCAAGCTAGAGTTTTTGAAATTTTGTATGTTTTCCTTTGTCCTCATGCATTTTATTCCATTTCAAAACTAAGTCTCCAATTTTAAATTTTTTATCTTTGACTAAATTGACATCAAATGAAGCTTTGAATAATTGTTGATGGTGAGCATGGACTAGCTTAACTTATTTCTTTCTTCTTCTAGCTTTAGGATTTGAGACATTTGTAATTGCAAAGCGGAAGAAGGTTGGATTTCAAGCCTCTGTGGTAGTTTTTTGTAGCTTCATGTTCCGGATTATCCACAGTTTCCAGTTCAGTGGGGGTCCATCATCAGGACAACTCTGAAAGATAGAAATGAATGAAAGAATGAAAGATGATGAGAGAAGGAGCTAGGCACTTGGATATAAATACACAAAAGTACCCTAATATGAGAGCCAACACATGATTTTACAATCTTATTATTATTTCTTGTTATTTATTTATATTTGCTATTATTTAATTTATTTTATATTATTTTAGCCTTAATAAATCACCATAAATTAACATAAGATTAATTAATTAATTAATCAATTATATTAATATAATTAATATAATTAATATAATTAATTATATATTAATTAAAATGATATAATTAATTAAAATTCAAATTAATTTGAACCAGTGATGATGAGGGGATAGTTATATTTGAAGGTAGAATAGCTTCTTTCCCATATACCAAATGAAAAGGAGAAGAACCTATTAAGGTTTTGTCAGTTATTCTATCAGACCATAAAGAAAATATTAAAGCTTTGTACCAATTCTTTTGATTTGGTCGATAGTTCATTTGATGATCCTTATAATATTTTTATTAGTGGATTATTCTAAGCCATTTCCCTAAGGGTAATAATTTGTTGAATACTTAAGTTTAAATTCTCTCTTTAAAGAAAATTCAGCCATTGCATTTCCCGAAAAATAAGAAGCGTTGTAAAAAATAAGAGCATGAGGGATACCAAACATAGTAATAATAAATTGATTAATGAATTCAATGATATTCTCGAAATTGGCTAGCTTCAGGGGTATTTACTCTACCCATTACATAAAATAATATGTTACATTCAAAATGTACCTATGTTGTTTGGAAGAATGAGGAATGATATCACCTATTATATCCAGTCCCCATTTCTCAAAAGGTTGTTCAATGTTGACTGGTTGCAAGGGCAGGGAAGGTTTCCTTTTATACCTAAAGTGGTTTGAATTTTTTTTCACATTCTTACATACATGTGGGTATCTTTGAATTAAGTTGGCCAGTAATACCCAACATGCAGAATTATGTGAGCTATTGTGTCTCCACTATAATGTCCACCTGCTGGTCCATCATGCATTTCTTGTAATACCTTTTCTGCTTCAGTTTTTTCCAAAAATATTAATAAAACATAATCATAATTTTTTCTAAATAATACATCGTTGATGAGTTGATATTGATTGCCTCTCAATCTCATGGCTCTGTTTTTTCTTAACATCCATTTCAAGTGGAGCATAACCATTTTTTAAATAAAATATTAGGTCATCATCTTGAGACTGAGTACTAGCAGGGAGTACATTTGTGATTTGTTCAATATTACATGTTACTTCATTTATTGATGTATCATTCATTCTTGTGACTAACCTACAAAAACCTTGATATTTTACAACTTTAGCAAGTTTGATTTCTAGATCATATGCTTGTAATGCAATCACCCAGTTGGCTCTCTTTTCTCCTAACTCCTTTTGAATAAGTAATTGCTTGACTATTGAGAAAGGAACAATAAATTTAACATGAGTTTCTAGAAGAAAAGGCCTAAAATATTTGATAGCTTTGTAAACTGCAAAGGCTTGCTTTTCTACTCCTGAATAATTTACTTCAGCTCCTTGAAAATTTGAGCTGAAAAAAGCTATAGGAGCTTCAACTTTTTGTTCATTTGGTTGTGTTAAGACCGCTACATATGATAAATCAAAGGAAAAAGTATACAAAATAAATTGATCAACAAATTTGGGCATTGATAGAGAAGGAGCATCAATAACAGGTTGATTGATTGCTTTAAATGCAACTCTTTCATGATCACCCCATTTAAAAATGGAATCTTTTTTTATCATTGTTTGTAAGGTAGGACAATTTGAGAATATTCAGGGACAAATCTCTTAATAAAATTGATTTGGCCAGGAAAATACTACATCGATTTTTTGGTGTGGTAATGGAATTTTAGAAATGGTTTTAATTCTTTCTGGATCAATACAAATTCCATGTTTGGATACAATAAAACCAAGGAGTTTACCTTCACTTAGAGAAAAAAATGGTTTCTTGGGGTTTAGAGAAATTCCATATCTTCTGCACCTTTCAAAGATCTACTTTAAATCATGCAAATTCTTATTTCTCTTCTTTGAATATATGGTAATATCATCAAGATATACCAAAATAGTTTTATTAATCAAAAAGACATTTTCTGATATGCATATGTTCCCCACTTCATTCTGAATGTAGTTTTTAATTGATCTTCTAGATGAACAAGGATCTGATTGTATCCTGAAAATCCATCTAAAAAGGACATTAATTCATAACTAGCAACTGATTGTAGAACTTGTTCCATTGATGGGAGAGGAAAATTATACTTTTGACATTCCTTATTTAGATTCCCAAAATCAATACAAATGCGAATATCACCATTTTTCTTTCTAACCAGTACAAGGTTGGAAACCCATTTAGAATGTATTACCAAAAAGATGATTTTAGCTTTTAAAAGTTTATTCAACTCACTCTTAATCTGGGTTTCCAAATTCTGATGTATCTTCCTAAGTTTCTGCTGAATGGGCTTAACATCTGGTACCATTGGGATGATATGTTGAACGATGGAGGAATCATATGTTTTCAGATCTTGATAATTCCAAGAAAATATATCTTTATATTTCTTTCACAGACGAATAAATGCATTTCTTTCTTAAGATAAGAGACCAATATCTAAGTTAATATTTTTGGGTTTTGTATCAGATCTTGGTTAACTAATTCAAATCTCAAAGTTGAGCTTTGAAGCTTCAATTTGTTGACCTTTATAAATTTGTCTTTAAGATCATAAAGATCCTCAAACTTAACTATAGGATTCAATAGTGCACTTTTGTCTTTTGATTTATTCAATTGAGAATGATGTTTGTCCTCATAATTTACTTGGTCAAGATAGGATTCTTCGGATGTTAAAAAATATAGGATATGTCTATCATCATTGAATACTTGCCAATTGGTGACATTATAGGGAATGGATGGGCGAAAAATAAATTCTATAGAAAATTTGTCTGGACTAAAATATTCATAAGGGATTAATTTGGATACAACATTGGCCAAAAGATCAACACTGGCTTTCTATATTCTTGGTATTGGAGAAATATTGAATGCTACAAAATGTGAGGTAAGTTTTTGAATTAAGGATTGATAATGTCAAAACACAATGAATATTGTTTCTGACTTGTTTTATAATGATTTATAAATCACCAAAGACTTGAAGGTATTCAACACCAATATTTATCACTTTATACAATCCTTGTACTAATGCTTCATATTCTGCAATATTATTAGTATATTCAAATTCTAGTTTACATGCTAGCATTGTTTTTTCACCAGTAGGGCTTATTAATATACATCCATCTCCTGCGCCTTCAATAGATTTAGAAACATCAAAATAAAGTGTCCAAAATAAAGATTCATATTTATTTACAACAATATATATAACATTAATACATCGAGTCGAATCTGTTTGTGAATAATTTCCAATTTGAGAAGAAACTGAGTTTTCTAAAAAAGGAGATTTCTGAGCTGTAAAACTTCCAAGGAAAGACCGAAAAATAATTGCCAAGGATTTTATTCGTAAAAGCTACAGGCTCATTCTCTTCATCCAAATCAGTAACCGAGTGTTTCATATAATTTTCTCTATCTACCCAAATCTGATTTGGTTTTCTGCTAAAAGGAAGCCAGATATGTGACCAATCTGTGGCAAAATAACTATCTAATTTCTCAGATCAATCCCTGCTTAAGATAAGGCCATAAAATTCAAGAATATAAAAAATCAATATATCAATAATCTAACAAACCCTTCAATTTGAAAATAATCTTATTAAAACAAAATTTAATTCTCCTAAGACCTTAACTTTGGTTCTATCTAATTGACAATTTGCACAACAAACTTTTGAGGTGTTATGTTCAATTTGAGACAAACTGAATATGGCATTATATTTGAAGAAGCACTTGAGTCTATTAGGAAATTGTAAACATTTTTATTGAAAATCTCAAAGGTCAATAAGAAAGGAGGGGTATGATAATTAGATTGATCTCCAATTAAAATTCCATTTGAGGCATCAATCTTGTTAAGAGTATCATCTAGAGGCTTTCCTTTTCCTAATGAGACTTTTGCAGTTGGCAAAGGAGATGTAAGGACAACATTTAAAGCTTTTAGTAAAATCTTTTGTTGTTGCTTAAGTTTACTTACCTCATATATGGAAATATTGGCTTTCACTTTCTTCCTATCTTCCACAATATTATACTCCATATCTTTATCAGAAACAATAAGAGTGTTTGATGTAGAAGGAAAATTGGAAGAGAATGAGATGGATTCAGTAGATTTGGGAGGAGACTTCTTCGTTGTGTTTCTATCCTTATCGACAATAATAACTGGTCTCTGTTTTTCACTTGAAGAAGGTGAATTAATGGATTTTTTACTTCTAGCCTCTACAGGTAAGGCTTCTTCTTCTTATTCCTCATTTTCTGATGTAGTGAGGATGAAATCCCATAATCCATGTGCTTCGACTAGCTCTTCTTCTTCTTGGCATTCATTGACAGATAATGGTGTTTCTTACTTTTCCTCCTCTTGATCAGATTCAACATTTGATATGACATTAGGAGGTTGAGGGTTTTTTGTTTGGGATATCCTAAAAGCTCGGAAAGGTTTTTTAGAAGACTCATCTACATGTTTTTTTATATCTACCATGTCATTTGACATAGTTTTAAGAAATTTTTGTAATAGTTCAAATCAAAAGGATCTTTAGGAGTATTTTTCTTTGGTTCTTCCTTAAAAGTCACTTTCTTATATTTCCTCTCTTCTTGAGCAGTTTTATTCTCTAAAGCAAGAATCCTTTTTCTACAATTATTGACTCTTGCATATTATCAAGTAAAGTGTCTTTATTAGCCCTATCTACAAAAATCGCATTGTCCGAAGGAAGAGCATAAATATACCACTCAATTTGAACATCAATACCAAGTTTAGAGGTATCTAGAATTTTATTAAACAATTTATTAAATATGGAATTGAAATATTTGATTTTCTCGTTGGGGTTGGCTTTAAGATTGGATAGATCATTTATTAGAATAACAATTGTGTGATCATCACCAAAATTGGTCAAACATTGTTATTCAAATATATCCCAACTAGTGATAGATGCTGGTGGTAATGAGAATAATCTCATTACAATATGGAAATAATCTCACTATACAATATTCTTCTACTACTCCATTAAGATTAATGGTGAGCATAAAATTATGGAGATGTTCTTTAGCAGGAATTTCATCATAAGGATTGAACTTTAGTAACCATCTTTCTGGATTCTTAGGTAGGGAATGGATAGGTTTTGCCATCTGAAGAGATCCAGGACTAGTCCATGGTCTAGGCACTGGTGGGTTTTGTTCCCTACCTGCTATTATGGGAATTTGAAAAGAAGAATCTATAGTGGTAGAAGAGGTTGATTGTGTGGAAGAACTAGCCCCTGTGCTAGCACCACGTGAAATAGCACCTGTTGATTGGGAATGAATGATATGGATGAATGGATCAGTTGGATGGGAAGAAATGAATGAAGCAGAGTGAAATAATGGTTTTTTTGGTGGAGATGAGGATAAAATATCACTAGTGGATGATTGAACTTCTGATTTGTGGGTTCTTCTTCAGTGTGAAGGCAAGGGAAATCAAATTGAGTTATCCCAAATTTATCACTTTGATAACGAGTCAAACTACATGAAGTCAGAAAATATGAGGATACACTACCTTCATATAATAACTCAAAATGTTAAGTCTTTTCTTGGAAAATAGAGATTCCCTCTAATTTCTCAATTAAAGTTTGAACTTTAGGTAGCTCTTGTAAAGGAGGTTGATCATTTGACTTAGTGCGTGTACTAGGAGATTTAGTTACAACTTCTAGTCTAGGGGTTGGATATTTCGAGTGAGATTTGGAAGTCGAGGGAGATTTTGAGATCGAATGATTCTTCTAATGACCTTTTGATTTTAGATTAGACTTTATTTCCATTCATAGTGAAGGGCCCTCTTTCTAGCGCCAAAAATGTTGAAGGTTGGAACTTGACCACCCCAACATCAGGGAACACCACTGAGTTGGGAGCTTAAAGAAATTCTATTTCCGTTGAAATTGGTGGGTCTAACTAGATATAAAGGGACCAATTTCCCGTTTTAAGGAAATTTAATATAGTAATAGAATGAAAAAATGATGAAATGACTCTATAGCTAATGGAAAAATTATTGAATAAACTTACTCTACTTATTTCCTGGGATAGTACATCTTCACATGCTATTCGAAGAAAGATTTCACAAAGTAAATAACGATATAGATCATTCAATACTTTAATGAATAGAAAGCATATATGATAAACTAAATTAATTAAATAGTTAATGAATTTAGTTTATTAAAACTCAATCACATAAAAAGATCTCGTTATCTCATACATAATCACAAATCATCCAATCCTGCACATCAATAGTGATAATGACTGATTGTTTTCAAAGAATTTATATAATGAAATAACCATAATAGATTCACTATATAAATAAAACATACATAATGATATCACAAAGATAATAATACTCGATGCATTATCGCTGGTGATAATCCTCGAGATGTTGAGGTGGCAAGCCTACGTGGCGGCTGACCTACGTTCAAATTTTCCCATGCTCGTATTTTCTTGGCTTTTAGGTAAGGTTTTAAGGGGAAACTAATTCTCCTCCGTCCTGAGGTGGTCTCGGTCAATGTGACATGGCTCTACGACGCGGTCTGTTATGGTTGAGTTGGTTATGTTTCCGCTGGTTTTGGTTCTGCCCCCTTGCGTTCTTACCTGGTTCGTTCTACAAGGAAAGGATGGTGCTATGCCTCCCGCTGTCTTTTGGGTCCTTCTTCGGCTCTGGTCCTCTATCGTTTTGTTAACTGTGTGATGGTGTTTCATTGGACCTAGTGGTTGATTTTTGCATGGCTTTTCGAGGAGGTTTTGGGTTTTGTGGTTTCCCTGGGTATGCCTTGGCTTCTTTGTATTTTTTCACAGATATTTGATTTTACCAGGTTGATGGCACTGTTTTTAACTATTTTAGTGGTTGCATTGTTTTACCAAGACCTATGCCTGACTCTCCCAGTGATGGCTTGACAGCTTCTACTCAAGGTAATTCCTCTACTCTGGTTTCAATTCTCTGTTTCCTTTTACCTTCGCTGAAAGCTTTGCTCCTTGTGAGCAAATGGTAGTCTTATGGCTTTGTGGCCTTGGTTTATGCTCTGTTTGGTCTCAGTATTTTCTTGGCTCTAGTGTTGTTGGCTATGCTCTATTGGTCCCAGTTTTGTGACTCGGTTATGAAGTCCGACCTCCTCTTTAGGTATCCACTGTGGGTATTCAACCTACCCTCTCTCTGTTCTTTATCATGGGTTTATGGTTATGCTGCCTCACTAATTCTCTGTTTGTCTGTGCAGGTACTTGGTCCTCATCATGGTGGTTGCAAGGGTTTGGTCGTTGGGGAAAATGCTGGGGTCTTTGTCCTTCTAGTCCGACTTTACACAAACTAGGTAGGTTCCTTCTTGTTGAAGTTATGCAGTCATATATATTTTATTGGTAGTAGTTAGGATATGCCTCTGTCTATTCTCAATCTTAGTTGTTTTGTCGATAGGTGGCCTCGTGTGCACCATGTCGTCTGTTGTAACTTTTGTTTATGAATTTGGGAAAAAGTTTATGTATCCCATCTCTTACTGTTAGTAATGCTTCGGTCTCTACTCATTTTGGTTTGTTTTGGGTTGTGTGGAACCCTCCTTGGCCTATGTTGATTGTATGAGGACTGTTATGGATGGTTTTTGAAGGCTCTGTACCTCAAACCTGTGTGGGGTTACAGAATGCTATCTTTTTGTGCTACCGTGGACTTTGACAAATGTTTATACACACACACAAGATATATATATAATATATTATATTTATTTATTTATATATATATATATTGTAAATTTCACTGATAAATCAATAGCATGCTTTTGTGAAATACTTGGATGGTTTCTTCTGCCATGTTTGGCTCCTTCAGTTTGATGCGCAATTTGATTAACAGTCATTCAATTATGTCATTATCTATGCACAATACATAATTCTTATCATTTATGGAAAATAATAATGGATACCTGTAAGCTTCAATTTACTTTTTAAAAATATATTTCAAAGCTACGCTCTTTGGTCTCTTTTCTTCTAGATGGTAGCAACCCCCACCTTTGTCTTTGGGTTGCCTATTTAAGTTGTTGGCAGCCTCATTTTGTTGAGGAACTACCTATAGTTACATTCTAGTTTATGGCAGTTTGTTTCCTAACTTATTTAAAACCAATTTCTAATCTAACTACTGTTCAAATTAAAGGAAAACATTGGCTATGACAGCCTTCTTTTAAACATAAAATAAAATTAAACTAAAAGTGAATTTAATTTTAACAGCTTATCCAGTTGTCACCTCCCTAATTGGATGCTCTTGCATCAGGCTCCCAGGGTGAATGAATCTCATGGATCTTGTCCATGAGCTCTTCAATCGAATACCCGACGCTTTGAATCTGTCCCGCATCCAACCAAGAACTGTCCTCAATTGGATGGTTCTTCCATTTAACTAGGTACTGTAAGTACTCCTTCCATCATGTCTGCCTAGCTACCTGAGTATCCAATATTTGTTTGATCTCTAGAGGCTTGGTTGGGGGCATCTATCTGACCCGTGTCTCTATCTCTCCTTCTCCCTCGGTGTCCCATGTGTATTTTGTTGAACTGTCCTCCACATTAGCAATAATGTAAGGGTATAGGTCTACCACATTGAAAATGGGCGAGATCCCGATACCCGGGGGTATTTGCAGTTCATATGTGTTGGCAGAGAAATTTTGCAGTATCTCAGAAGGCCCTATTTTTTTTCAGCTTGAGCTTTTTATATTACCCTTTAGGAAACCTCTCTTTCTGTAGATGTGCCAATACCAGGCCTCCTACATTGAATTGCACTTCCCTTCGTTTTAAGTCTGCCTTCTGTTTATATCTTTGGCTGTTGTCCTGCAATTTGGTTTTCACCTGTTGATGAAGTTCGTTGATCACCTTTGCAAAATATTCACCATCAGCACTCCTTCATTCCAACAGAACCAAATCCCACAACTCGTGCACACCATGGGGGTGCATTCTGTATAGGATCTGGAAAGGACTTTTTCCTGTACTCCTATTGGGTGAATCGTTATAAGTGAACTCTACTTGTGCGAGTACATGATCCCACTGTCGTGAATTTTCACCAACCAGACTACGTAACAGATTCCCCAGACTTCGATTCACTACCTCAGTATACCCAACGGTCTGTGGATGATAAGCTGAGATGAAATTTAATTTAGTATCTAACTTCTTCCACAAAGTCCGCCAAAAATGACCTGTGAACTTCACGTCCCTATCTGAAATAATAGACTCTGGCAAGCCATGTAGTCTGACAATTTCTATGAAGAACAAGTGGGCTACATGTGTGGCATCACTAGTCTTTTTATAGGGAATAAAATGCGCTATCTTAGTAAAGCAATCCACTACTAACATGATTGAATCGTACCCCTTCTATGTCCTTGGCAAGCCTAAGACAAAGTCTAAACTGACTGAGTCCCATGGTTCGTCTGGAATAGGTAGGGGCATATACAATCCCATATTTTGACTGTGTCCCTTTTCTAGTTGACACATCTTTATCTAGCCACATATCTTTGTATGTCTTGCCACATCTTCGGCCAATAATAGAAGTGACTTACTTGGTCCAAAGTCTTGTCTATGCCAAAATGTCGAGCTAGACCCCCATTATGTTTCTCCTAAATTAAGTTTTCCCTCATTGAACATTCTAAGATACACAACTGTTCTTCCTATATATTATAGTCTAGCCACGAATTGTTGTCCCTCAACAGTGTATTCTGACAAGCTTCGTATGCTTCCTTAAAGTCTGCATCTATTTCATACAAATCCTTGAGATGATCAAAGCCTAACACCTGCACTTTGCTTTCCTATAAAATCAAACTCCTCCTGCTGAACGCATGTGCCACTTTGTTGGCTTGTCCACTGATGTGTTTCAGCACAAACATAAAACTCTAGAGGTATTCCACCCACTTCGCATGTTTATGGTTCAGCTTATGTTGTTGCATGACATATTGCAAAGCAGAATTGTCTGAAAACAGAACAAATTCATTTCCCATTAAGTAATGTCTCCAATGTTTCAGTGCTTGTACCACTACATAAAAATCCTCGTCATAGGACGTATATTTTTGTCTACTCTCATTCAACTTCTCATTGAAATAGGCCATTGTTTTGTCCTCTTGGCTGAGTATTGCTCCAATGGCTGTCCCACTAGCATCGCAACGAACTTGAAAAAGTTTGTTGAAATCTGGTAACCTCAAAATGGGTCTTTCAATGATCTTCTTTCTCAGCCAAATCCATCCAATGAAAAGGTTGATTTTCTTTTTTAATGGTATCCACCATGGGTGCACAAATCCCACTGAAAACTTTTATAAATTTCCAATAAAAACTCGCCAACCCATAAAAACTATATATTTCAAACAAACTCTTGGGGGATGGCCAACTAACTATGGCTGCAACCTTTTCTGGATCCATATTTAATTCGTTTCCTGAAATCGTGAACCCCAAATAAATTACCTCCTTCTTAAAAAACGTACACTTTTTCAAATTTAACAAGAACTTATTATGCTGAATTTTCTAAGACACACCTAATGTGTCAGAAATGTTCTTCCCTTGTCTTACTGAAAATAAGGATATCATCTAAATACACAATCACAAACTTTCCAATATATTCCTTCAGCATCTCATTCATCAAGCGCATGAATGTGTTGGATGCTTTGCTCAATCCAAATGGCATGACCAACCATTCATACAGGTCTTCATTGGTCTTGAAAGTGGTCTTCCACTTGTCTCCTTCTCGAATCTGAATCTAATGATATCCACTTTTTAAATCAATCTTTGAAAAATACGACGCTCCACTCAAACAGTCCATCATATCATCCATCCATGGTAAGGGAATCCTGTACCTGATGGTAATATTATTTATTGCTCGAGAATCAGTACACATCTGCCACTCTCCTCCTTTCCTAGGAGCTAATATTGTTGGAACCACACAAGGACTTAGACTCTCTCGAATCAACCCTTTGTCCAACAACTCCTATACCTTCTTCCTGATCTCCTCATTGTCCTTTGGACTCATTCGGTAAGAAGCTTTGTTTGGTAAAGTAGCTCCTATAATGAAATCAATATGGTGACTGATACTCCTTGTTGGTGGTAATTTATTTGATAAATCATCCACTACAATGTCGCTAAACTCCTGTAGCATATCTTGTATCTCCTCAGGCAAATCAATAATCTCAGTGTAGATTAACATTGCTCTTGGCCTTCGCACAATTGAAAACTTTATTTCATCATCTCCAATCTACTGTAGGAACTCTTTTCCTCCTAAAAATAATGCTTTTGTTCCACTATTTTTTGTTGTATCCTTCTCTTTCATGGGTACCAACGTATGCTTGATCCCATCTTTTGCAAACTTATAACAGTTTGTCTTCCCATCGTGGACTACTTTCCTGTCATACCTCCATGGTCTGCCTAGTAGTATATGGAACACATCCATCGCCATAATATCACAAGTTACCTTATCCTTATACCTACCAATATGAAACTCCACTTCGCACTACTCATCAACCAGCAGTTGATGTCCTTTTTGTAACCAAGACACCCAGTATGGGTTTGGGCGCTTCAATCTTTTTAAACCCAGTTTCTCTACCATTACAATGGCTGCTAGGTTGTTAGTGCTTCTGCTATCCATAATCAATTTACAACATTTCCCACATGATTTACACACAGTTCGGAACAGTGCTTTCCACTGTGTTTGGTCAGCTAATTCATTAGCTGGTTTCAAAATTACCTTGTTCAACACCAAGGCCTCTCCTGTATTAGGAATCTTCTCCACTTCTTGATGTGGTGCCTCAGCTTCCTCGAGTTGAGCAACATATGCTCCTCTTTGTCCTTCTTGATCACTTTCAGGACATTCAAAAGACCGGTGCCCCCACTTGTGACACTTGTAACACTAATAAGCATTTCCTCTATGTCTTTCATTACCTATTCCTTGCTGGTAAGACCTTCCTCCTCTAGTGTTACCTTCTTTATCAGTTGGTCCTATAGGTTTTGAACTACTGCCTTCTTCATTGCTATTGGAATTTCTTCCTCTGCCAAAAGACTGTCCTCTTCCTCGGCCAGATCGATGTCCTCTTCTGGCATTCTGCTTCCTAGTGATCTTCTCTTCTGCTTTTAAAGCACTTTGATAGGCTTCCTCTATGGACTTGGGGGAGAGAATACTAATCTCATCCAGTATCTCCATTCGTAATCCATTCACAAACCTCGCTGTCTTTTTTGGGGTATCTTTGACATAACCCGCTCACAGATTCACTCTGTAGAATTCTTTTGTATATTCCTTCACAATCATTGCCCTTTGTTTCAGGTTCTGTACCTGTCTATATAGAGAAATATGATAGGCTTTGGGTAAAAACTTACTTTTCATCTTGGCGATCATCCTGTTCCATTTTTTAATTAGTGGCTTATTTGACCTTCTCCTTTCTGCCTGCACACTGTCCCACCATAGTGCTGCATGTCCCTTTAGTTTGGTGGCTACAAACTTGACCTTCTTATCCTCACTGATTTTTTTACATTCAAAGTATTTATCCAACTCGCTAATCCAGTCCAAAAATACTTTTGTAGATAAACTGCCATCATAGTTCGAAAGCTCTGGCTTTGGTTTGTTGCTTGCTAACAAAACAGACCTCAATAATTTTATCTTTGGCCCTTCCTCATCGAATCCATCCATTGTAGCTACAACTTCTTCTACACTATCATCACCACCTTCTATATCCCTACACCTCCCTGCTTCTACTGCTGCCAATCGGACACTTACAATCCTAAATTCTTCACGTAATCCTTCATTGGATACTCTCTGAATAGCTCTACCTCGACCTCTTCTTCCTATTTCCATATTTTTTTCTTCCTTAAGGAAAGAAATTGCTCTGATACCAAAATTTGGTGACAATCCCCGAGACACCGAGGTGGCAAGCCTACATGGCAGCTGACCTGCGTTCAACTTTTCCCATGCTCATATTTGCTTGGGGTTTTAGGTAAGGCTTTAATGGGAAATTAATTCTCCTCCATCCCGAGGTGGTCTCGATCTATGTGACACGGCTCTATGGTGCAATTTGTTGTGGTTGAGTTGGTTATGTTTCTGTTGGTTTTGGTTTTGCTCCCCTTCATTCTTATTTGGTTCGTTCTGCAAGGAAAGGATGGCGCTTTGCCTCCTGCTATCTTATAGGTCCTTCTTCAGCTCTAGTCCTCTGTTGTTTTCTTAACTATGTGATGGTATTTCGTTGGACCTGGTGGTTGCTTCTTGCATGGTTTTTCGAGGAGGTTTTGGGCTCTGTGGTCGCGCTGGGTACACCTCGGCTTCTCTGTATTTGTTCACAAATATTTGATTTTACCATGTTGATGGCACTGTTTTTAACTGTTTATTGGTTGCATTATTTTACCAGGCCCTTTTCTCGACTCTCCCAGTGATGGCTTGACGGATTTTACTCAAGGTAATTCCTCTGATTCGGTTTCAATTCTCCGTTTCCTTTTATTTTTGCTAATAGCTTTTCTCCTGGTGAGTAGACAGTGGTCTTGTGGCTCTATGGCTGTGGTTTATGCTCTATTTGGTTTTGGTATTTTCTTGGCTCTAGTGCCGTTGGCTATGCTCTGTTGGTCTTAGTTTTGTGGCTCGACTATGGAGCCTAACCTACTCTTTAGGTATCCACTGTGGGTATTCATCCTACCCTCTCTCTGTTCTTTATCATGGGTTTATGGTTATGCTACATCACTAATTCTTTGCTTGTCTATGCAGGTACTTGGTCCTCGTCACGGTGGTTGCAAGGGTTTGGTATTTGGGGAAAATGTTGGGGTCTTCATCCTTCTGGTCTGGCTTTACGCAAACCAGGTAGGTCCTTCTTGTTTATGCTATATGATCATATATATTTTGTTGGTAGTAGTTAGGCTATGCCTCTGTCTGTTCTCAGTCATAGTTGGTCTGTCGATAGGTGGCCTCCTATGCACCATGTCCTCTGCTGTAACTTTTGTTTATGAATTTGGGAAAAAGTTTATGTATCCCATCTCTAGCTGTTGGTAATGCTTTAGTCTCTACTTAGTTTGGTTTGTTCTAGGTTGTGTGGAACCCTCCTTGGCATGTTTTGATAGTATGAGGACTGTTATGGATGGTTTTTGAAGGTTCTATGCCTCGGACCTGTGTGGGGTTACATAATTCTATATTTTTGTGCTACCGTGGACTTTGACAAATGCTTATACATACATACATACATACATACATACATACATACATACATACATACATACATGGTGAAATACCTGGATGGTTTCTTCTGCTGTGTTTGGCTCCTTTAGTTTGATGCACAATTTGATTAATAGTCATTCAATTCTGTCATTAATTTCTATGCACAGTACATAATTCTTGTCATATATGGACAACAATAATGGATACATGTAAGCTTCAATTTGCTTTTTAACCCCCACATTTGTCTTTGGGTTTCCTATTTTAGTTGCTAGTAGCCTCTTTCTGTTGAGGAACTACCTACAGTTGCAATGTAGTTACATTCCAGTATTTGGCAGTTTGTTTCCTAACTTATTTAAAACTAATTTCTAATCTAACTATTGTTCAAATTAAAGGAAAACATTGGCTGTGATAGCCTTCTTTTAAATATAAAATAAAATTAAACTAAAAGTGAATTTAATTTTAACATCTTGTCCAGTTGTCACCTCCCTAATTGGATGCTCCTGCATCAATCACTCTACTTGTGAAAAAGATAACTTTTAGGCTCAAATTCTTACTTAGATAACTCTAAATCAAAATACAGTGCAAGTTCAAAAGTTGTCGTCTCAAAATTACAGACCCCTTTCTAAATGCATGAAAGGGGTTTAAATAACCTATTAATATTACAAAAATATTAAAAATTAAATATTTTCAAAAAAGCTTTAACAAACTAAGCTAAGATAAAGGACAACTAAATTTGTTATCTGTTGCAACAAGAACTCATGACTGTGCTCCAGATTAATTCTTCATTTGCTCTATGAGATTGTATATGTTCGTGAATGGATTTAGTTGGGGGGGGGGGGGGGGGGGGCGTGTATTGGCTGCATGCACATTTGTGTTGGTATTGTTGTGTTTGAGAGACACCTCAGCACAAGGCAAGGACTATGAGGCTTCACTAGAAAATTCCAATAACCTTCAAGGTTCACTTGCGATAAACTCTGAATGTCTTGAAACTTCTTTTTAGATGTTTCTTGCCAAGATTGTTTCAAAGTTGTGACATCTGGCAAGGTGTCCTTTGGGAATTCATGAATTAGATTGGCTTGCAATAAGGTATTTATGTTGTATTCAGTGAAATTTGAGGCAAGATTTCTAGCTCTAATAATAGCCATCTATGCCCATTTCATTTTGATATCCCAGATACCATATATGATATCCTTATGTGATTCTTCAATTCAAGGAATATCAGATAATCTTCCATGAACACTGCCTTTCCAATCTATATACTCAAATATTTTCTCGTCGATATCTTCATAAATTGTCCTGAAGGTGAATATTTCATTTATTATAGAATCATTGGTCTTTGATAAGTCATGAATTAAGACCAATTTGTGACAGAAAATGGTTTGCTGCTTTGTTAAGAGTATATCTAGTTCTGATGCTTCCTTGAAAACTTCATTTATATCTGGATATTCTCTCAGTTGGTCTATTCTTTGTTGCAACTGCAGTATTTGTTCATCCTTGTCCTTTACTTTAGCTTCAAATTGCATCTTTAAATCATTAAAGATCTTTTGTAGCTCAATAAGATTTGTTTGCCAATGTTTCTCAATTGCTTTCTTTTTTATTTGAAAATTTTGTTCCAACTGGACAATCCTTTGATGCTTTTCCTTCATTAGCAATTGTATTTCTACATCTTTGTTGATGGTAGCACTAGAATAAACTCCTTTAACTAAGATAATATGTTCAATTCTTCGTTCGGGGTTGTTTGAGTTCCTTTCCAAAGAAATTGAAAAGGAGTCTCATTTGTAACTAGCGCTTGCCACTGTTCTATCTTTCTTTTCTTCCTTGACCTAGTCGTTACTGCTTTATGCTTTGGATTGTAAAATACGTCCAAAGGTGGCATTTCTTCAATTTTGAGGAGTATATCAGAAGTAGGAAATGTAGGAATTATCTCCATATCATCAACAACATTTGATTGATTGAAAATCTCATAATTAATATTATTCTTGGGATTTTTTGGAATAGTATCCTCTTGGGAAGCCTCAATAGTAAACGAGGTTGTCCTTGTAGGCTCTGGAACTTGCTCTGTCTCTCTAATAACTACAACTTGTTCTACTTGTATATTGGATGAGACATCTGTAACCCGAGCTTCTTCGTTTGTCAAAACACAACTGAAATCCTCCCATACTTCATCTAATTTGTTTTCCTCTTTGATTTCTCTTGTGTGCTCAACAACTATAGTAGTTGTTTTGGAGACTTGGGAAGTAATTGGAGCTTTTGAGGAGGAAGCTGATGCATCTAAAGTTTTTGAATTTTGTTATAATTTCTTTAACATTGATTCAGGCAATTGGGCTATTCTTCACTAACGATATTGATTGAATCTAATCAATTCACCGGGACTTAGATGGTCTACTACTAATTTCTCTACCATATAATATTCTGGAACCATTTCAAACAAATCACCAAAATTTTCAGGCTCGTTTAAAAACAGTTTGAGCTTAGCCTATGTTATAACATCTTTCACTACACCATGTGGATCATATGGTCTGTTTAATATGGTTGGAAAATTAAAGGCTCTCAATTTCTCAATCTTAATTGAAGAAAGCTTGAAATTTTCTAAGGCATAGTTACCACAAGAAATAGGAAAACATGGCCAGGAAAATTTCTTTGCATCTTTAAGTACCTTACTTAAGCCCTTATTAACTGTTTGATAAGAGACTTCTTTGGCCAACAAATTATCTGAGACAAAAAGGGGCAAAACATGAAGACGATAAAGGCTACCAAAAATGCAAATGTATGTAAATGATTCTTCCCTAAAACACTTTCCTATAGGATTTAAGTCTTTATTGCCTTTTACAGTAAGTCTAGGGGATTTTCTGCCAAAGAATTCTTGGTGGATGGGGAGCATGGCTTCATGACATATTTTGTAGAAGTGAGCATGGTATTTCAATTCCCAAAGGATATCAAGATAAATAGAAATAGGGCTGGGAAATTGGGGTGTACATTTCCATCCAAGGGATGGAAAATCATAAGAAAAACAAATTGCATCCATGACATAGGCGCTCATAAAGAAATGAGGAGTTGTTCTTCCAAAAACATTGTGCTTTTATCCATAATTATGGATTTGGATGGTTAAATTGTTGGATAATATATTCACTCAATCCATGATATAGCCATCAGTAGAGGATTCTATCAATGGCACCCATTCTTCAGAGAATTTCTATGTATTTGAATAACCATAGAGGTGACATAACATAGTAGCAATATGAGATAAAAGGCCAATAATGGAGGCTAATAAATACATACCCATGTCCTCTCGCTTTTGTTTATTCTTGTCCCTTATCCATTCTCTTATTAAGTCCGCAAGGTTTAGATTCTCTTGCGTGAATTTCTGGATGAATTTTGTATCATACCTCTTTTGAGGTGTAGGTAGATGACACATTTTCCTTAAATCCTCATCTTTAAGAGACCTAATAACTATCGCTAGATTACAGATCTATTGCAAGGTCACACACCGCACTGCTGCTGAGCCTGCGCTCTCCAGTGATTGCGGCCTTTAGCCCTTCACTTGCCATGGCCCTTCCAGATGCAACCCTAGAGGCGGTCATTGCCCAGCTGGCCTTCTCTACCCTAGTCAAATCTTTGCCACCTTAGCACCCTCACCCAACAATCTCAAAGTTTGTTAAGAAGCTAGATGTTTTGAACGAAGTGATTCTTCCCCCTTCTCTCCCTCGCATGGCAGGACTTTCTCTGGAAAAACGAGGTCTCATTGGAAAATTCACTAGTCTCTGGCCCTCTCCAAAGATGGTGCAAAGGTGGGTTGAGCGAAACTGGTCCGATAAAATAAACTGCAAAATTTCCATCCGCTTCTGTGGGAAAGGGTACTTCACCTTCCACTTCGAATCAAGAGAAGACAAGGATCTAATCTTTAGGAACAGACCATATTTCATGGACTCAAGAGGCTTGTATCTCAACAAATGGACCCCGGATTTTGATCCTGAATTGGATGTTCCTTGTGCAGTCCTAGTCTGGGTACAACTCCCTCATCTCCCTCTCCATTGTTGGGGAGATGAATCGGTTCGAGCCATTGGAAATGTTGTTGGAAAGTTTATTGATCGCAGTGAGCCAAAGGACAACATGCAAGCTTATGCCCACATATGTGTTGAAGTTGATCTTGGCAAAGATCTCCCGGAGGCCATCAAGCTCAAAGTGGATGATTGGACTCACATCCGATAGTTGAACTATGAACAGATCCCATTTAATTGCAAGGTATGCCACGAATATGGCCATTTTTCCAATTGCTGCTCTAAGTTAGTTGATGTTGAAAACGTTTCACAAGATGAGCAATGGGAAACTGTTAAAAAAAAGAAGATGTCTCCCATACCTAAGGAAAACCTTGAAGTTTCTCCTCCTAAGGCTAATCACACAGCCTCCACCTCCACCTCCTCACTGGATCCTCCTCTCCTCAACTCTTCCACCCCCGCCCGTCTGCCTCCCCCCCCAAAGACTTCCTTAGAATCATCCAACCCCTTTTCTACCATTCCCCCCTGAAGATAACCCCCCCCCCCCCTCTCCTGCCTCTATCCCAAGCTGATACTAATGCTCCCATCCCCCCTCTGCTAAATTCTTCTTCTTTTTCCCAAGATCCTAAAGAGCACAGTGTAGATTTGGACACAAAAAAAACAAGGACCAGGAAGGAAGTCTACAATGCAGCAAAGAGATGAAAATGCTAAAAAAGACATTTCCATGGGTAAGTAGAACCCCATAGAAGCTTACATTTTGGGGAAAAATAGTTAAGAGGTAGCACATAAGGAACAAGGAGGGTGAGCAACTCTCCATATCCCTCACATTCAATGATGAAAGCCCTATCCTAGAATAGAAGGGGACTAAGGAACCCCTCGAAAATTTTTGCTCTAAATGATCTGATAATTCATGAGAAACTAGAAATCATAATGCTACAAGAAATGAAACAAGGACACCAAGAAATGAAAGGAATCATTGATCAACTCAAGCAGTATGAAGGTCGCATATGTGAGTTAAGGGGCGCCTTCAGAGGAATTGCAACCCTTTGGAACCACAACGTTTGGAAACACACAACAGATATAATCAGCCAGTATTGGATTAAAGTCACTCTAGAGAGCCTAACATATAGCAAAAGAATTGTTATCTACAACATCTATGTGCCAAGTCACTATAGAGACAAAGAACAATGTTGGACTTCCCTCAAAGTAGACATAGATGAAGAAGAAAACAACAATATTATCCTTGGTGGATATCTCAATCTCATAAACCACTCCAACGAGAAAAGAGGAGGCTGTTTTTCACATGACCCTTGCAGAACATGATTGGAAACCATCATGTAGGACCACAATCTAGTTGATGTTGCACCAAAAAATTGTAGATTTACTTGGAATAATTGCAGACTGGGCAAAGACAATATCATGGAGTGGCTAGATAGGATTTTGGTGAATGTTTCACTCCTCTCATCTTACTCCACCATATACGTTGTTGTACTCCCCTATTCAATGTCTTATTATTATCCCACAACTCTTGTTCTCGAAGCCCACTATCCCTTAGGGCCCATTCCATTTAAATATAGTCCACTGTGGAGCAGCATTCCTATTGTTGATCAGATTGTGAAATTCACATGGAGTCAGAACATAGAAGGGTCATCCAAATACATATGGGAAAACAAGCTAAAAAGGACCAAAAGTGCCTTGAAGGAATGGGAAAATAGTTATTACAAGGAACATGAGAAGGTTAAAACTGAAATAAAAAGAAGATTGGAGAACGTTCACAGCATGATAGAGGAACGAGGGCTCTCCTAGGAATACAAAGCACTCGAAGGTGATCTCTACTTCTAGCTATATCGTGCCAATAGAGTGGAGGAGCAAAAATGGAGAATAAAATCAAGACAACTGTGGCTACAAGGAGGTGACAAAAACACTGCCTTCTTCCATAAGCAGGCCACTGTCAGGAAAATTAGAAACAATGTTACCTCCATCGCCGATGCTGAAGAAAATCTCCAAACCACACAAGATGCTATTAAAAACGCTGCCTTAGAACATTACAACATCCTCTTAACTGAGACAAAAGAAGTTGAAGATTACTCAGATCTTATACAACACCTTCCCACGGAGATCAATGAGGAAATCAATGAAAATCTAACCAAGGAAATTGAAAAAGAAGAAATATAAAGAGCTATCGAGACACTTCAGCCAGACAAGGCAACTGGCCTAGATGGTTTTCCCATCTGCTTCTATAGAACTTACTAGGGAATAATTAGAAAAGACCTTGTTAAGATGATAAAATGGGCCTAATGCAAGTGAAAAATCAAAGGTTTCACCAACGTCGCCCATCTTAACCTCCTCCCTAAAGAGAATCGACCTTCATCTTTCTCTCGATTTTGGCCCATTTCACTTTGTAATTCCTCATATAAAATTCTAGCAAAAATCCTCGCTTCTCATCTTAAACCTCTTCTCCCCTCACTCATCTCTGAGAATCAAGGAGGCTTCTTGGCCAATAGACAAATTTCTGACTCCATTCTTCTTATCCAAGAGGTTATACACTCCAGCCAAACTAGGAAAGAAAAAGGTTTCATTTTAAAACTGGACTTAACCAATGCCTTCGATCGAGTTAGGCAATCATTCCTCTTTGCTGTTCTAAAGAAAATGGGATTTGCTGCACCATTCCTCGACCTTGACAAAGCATGCCTTTCAGGTCCTTGGATCTCTCCTCTCATCAATGGTAGACCAGGGCCTTCCTTTCAATCTTCTTGAGGATTAAGACAAGGTTGTCCCCTTTCTCCTTACCTGTTCATTTTGATGGATGAGTATTTCAGTAAGGCTTTGGACTATAACGGCGCATCGGTCTTATCAATGGTATTAAATTTGGAAATGGAGTAAAAAAAATAAATCATTCTCAATTTACTGATGACGCACTGTTAATGGGAGGAGCCTCCAATATCATAGCTCGTTGATTCAAAACCCTCTTAGACAAATAAATGAGCTACTCCAAAGGTATGGTCAACTATCTCAAGAGCTGCATCTATGGCTAGAACACATCTGCTCAAACTCTTCATAACATTGCCAGCACATTTGGGGTCCTTTGCAAGTTAGACTAGGGGCATTTCTCGTATCTGGGCATGCCAGTGAGTGTTGGTACTTTGAAAGCTGAAGTATGGGACACTATCATAGATAAAATGAAAAGGAAAGTGAAGCAATGGGGTTCCCCTTGGCTTAATCCAGCAGGACGCCTAACTCTTCTTAAATCAGGTCTTTCTTCTTTACCCTTATATTAATTTACACTTCTACAAGCTCCTACCAGTTTTCATCACAAAGTGGAAGCCATCCGCTGTCACTTTCTTTGGCAAGGGGGGAAAAACGAAACAAAGAAATACAACCTTATAAATTGGAAATATTTTATTCAACCCCAGGAGCATGGAGGTTTAGGAATTAGATCACCAAAGCTATTAAATTTGGCTTTTGGTGGCAAGATTATGTGGAGACTCATTAGTGGCCAATCTGCTTGGTGGAAAAATGTGTTGAAAGCCAAATACCTTAATTCTCCAAGGCAACACCTCTTGGATCATGATATCTCTATCAGAGCTTGCTCTAAAATCTAGGGGTTGTGTAAGAAAGCAATTCCCTTTCTTGCTCAAAACATTTCCAAGGTTCCCAAGGGTGGCAACAATATCAGAATTGGGGCAAATAGAATAATGGGCCAGTAGCCCGTTAGCAGCAGACCTGGAACTCATCAGATTACATGGGGCTCCATTATTTGGACCAGATATCTTAGTGGGACATTCACTCAAGGCTTTGGACAATATGGATCTTCCTAGAAATACCCACTGATCTTGAAGCAAGTCTTGCTAATCTCCAAAACCATCTCCACGGCATTTCCCCTACCAAAAAAAATAGTGATGATGACTTTTGTTGGGACCCTTCAGGGTCCAACTACACAATCAAAACTGCTTACCAACATATCTGTAGAAAAGAATATCCCATGCCCATTTGGGAGCATTGGAAAATTTCTTGGAAATAAAATACCCTTCCAAAAATAAAATTCTTCATTTGGGTCCTCTTAAAAGGGAAAGTTCTCACCTTAGACAATCTGCAAAAATGTGGTATAATTGGCCCATCCTATTGCCCAAACTACCAAGTAGCTGAAGAAACTATCCAGCACCTATTCATTGCTTGCCCCTTTGCTCTACCTGTTGGAAAGAATTTATTTCTAAACATCCATCTCCCCTCAGGTTCCCACAACTCCATTGTTGAAGTTTTGCATCTTTGGAAGATGAACTCTCCTTGGCAACAAAAGAAGAACAATATTGCTAGAAGAGTTTGGAATGCTCTACCCTACTCTCTTTTGTGGAACATATGGCTAGAACGAAACCATATGGTCTTCAAAGACAAAGAAACCAACATTAGGAAATTATGCAGCAAGGCATGGAGCCTTACATTGGAAGCAATATCTGTCAAAAGTCAAGGGAAAATTAACATCGCCGATCTCTGTGTTCAAGAAAGGAATTTCATAGGGTATTTGTTGGATAAAAGTAACAGTGGTCAAAGCAGGAGTGACATTAGCAGTAAATGCAACAACTCTAACAGTTGGAAAATAAGAATGAAAGACGAGGAGTTTTCTATCTGGCTCAGAAACTATAACACACATTATCTTTTCTTTAATGAGGCCTCCAAATCTAACCCAGGAATGGCTGGGGCTGGCGGAATCATTTGCAATGCCAATGGAGATATTAAATCTACTTATGAATGGGGATTAGGCCCCCTCTCCAATAACAGGGCTGAAGCTCTCACACTATACCAAGGGCTCATTTAGCTTCAAAAACTCGGCATAAGCACTACAACAATCCTTGGAGACTCGACCATCATCATTAGACTGATGGTATATAATCGTAACGCCTCCAATGTGATCCTGCAACAAACAATAAGTCTATGTCAAGCACTTACCCGGCAAATGAAAGAAGTCTGTTTTTTCCATGTACTTTGCTCCCTCAACAAGGAGGTCGATTCTCATGCAAGCAGAGCCTGCTCCAAATCCATAGCCAATCTTCGATGTAATGCCATCGAATCTCAATGTTACCTACCATGAACAGAAGTGAATCAATCTTCATATCACCCACAGAGGTATCTAACAACATCGGGTACCTCCTCATTGTCATTCACAATGTCTTTATGCTAAATTTGGTCCTTGTTTTAGCAGAAATCTCCTTCAAATCTTATGATGATGATAACATTGTCACAATATCTCTGAATCTAATCTGGAAATCTTACTTTCGTCCCTTCCCCCAAGAAATTCTTACTCTTTCATATCTTACCCGTGATTTATCCCTCAAATTCCCCATGACTCTCTCTTCGCTCCACCTTATCCCCCTACCTGAGCCTCCTTACTTATTTGTGTTTTCCTATATCTTGAATCTCACCTCTATCTCCCCTTTGTTGCGTTCGATCTATCCCCTGTTCGCTCCTGACTGATCCCATGCTGCATTGTGCTCTTGGCCATCATTCTTCGGGTCAACTTCTGTTAATCTTCACCAAGCTCCCTTTTCCCCTTTCAGTCTGGACCCCTGCTCTTTGGAATAGCACATTATCAACCCTTTTTTGTTGCTACGCATTGGTAAATTAGTCTGGTTATACTCAATGGCGAGAAGCGAAGATTGCTTGCACTGTGTTGATCTCCAGGCAGAACTAGAGCAAATCTGAGAACACTAGAAGATCTTTGACACCAAAATCGATACCCATGCTCAGATCACCAAAGAAAAACATGCGGCCAACCTCAATTTCTTTCCTCATAGAGTTTCATCCCTTCATGAGCAGTTCAATGACCTCTCAAACAGATGCAATCATGTCCAAGATTCCATTGACATCCTGCAGTAGATCGTGGAAAAAAATAACGCTCCTAGCACCAGCTCAACAAATTTAAGGAATGCAAGTGTTGAAGGCAATCTTGAAGAATCCACTACCCACGAAATTAGTCATATAAACATTGATTAAGCATGACTTGCAAATTCTGCCTTCTACTGTTTCAGTTTGTTAGGATCTACACTAGCTTGGTATTTCAAAAAGTTAAGAATGATAGAAGCAAAAGGGATTTTGTTCCTCCTGTTATATTTCCCTACTCTGCTTCTCATGCATATTTCCTTGTAAGAATGGAGCTTAGTCTCCCTAATATTTTTTGAATACAAACAACAACTGATTACGTAAAAAAAAAAAGACCCAATAACTATCTTCCTCAGTGTTATAAACATTCTTTATGTAATGTCCAGTTGATCGACAACCCATCTCACAATATTTGTATATGGTAGGATTTTATGGTGAGCAACAATTGTGTGAAGAAATGAATTGGCCACATAATTCCATGTGGCGCCATTACTTGGAGGAGAATCATCAGTAGCCACAGTCTATTTCACAATTACCCTCGGATTTTCATCCTTGAATAATTTGTATATCACCCACGAGGAGGCAGACCCTGTGTCTAGAGTGCATGTAGTATCTATAAACAATGGAGACATTTCAAACACTTCTTTAAGTGGAAATACTGGTTCTTGTTCCTCCTTGCCTTGATTGTACTTGAAATGTCCTTTAACTTCTTTTTATTAGAATTTACTTGTAAATAAACAAACCAAGATAAGAAGAAAGAGCTTTGAAGGATGCAAATGGTCATATGAATTAAGTGTGAGTTATATGGAAATCTCTTCACACTAGCTAAAAATTATTAGCAATAAATAAAAACCTTGAAATTAGAACTACGCAGAGTGGTCATTAAATTTCTAAAAGTTTGTTCACATGATACTGACACTTGTCACTATATCAGAAAATATTTTATCATCATGTGGTATTGGGTGACATTACATAGCTTAGCGATTTTTCAAGTTCCAAAAAGTATATAGGCATGGGATCTATATTAATGAAAGACCAGAATTTAACAAAACATGATATGACCTACATTTGTCAATTGACGGAATGCGATATTGGCTCTTGACAGAATGTGATATTAGCTCGACATTTTGCAACTCGTCTTATCCTAATTTTGCATTTTACAATTTCGCATTTTGCATTTGTATTTGGCTTATTGGCTTATCGCAATTTCACAAGTTCACTTTTCAGGTTTTCACAATTTACCTTTGTTGTTGTCCTTTGAGATCTTCGATACTATGCATATTATTTAATAAGAACTACTCTTTTATAGCTTTTTCATTAATTTCAGGATTCATTTAGACTTTTAATTCATCTTTTAAAACTACAAAGAGATTCCTAAGAGATTTTATGATCTTATTCATAATGTTTTTTGTTTTATTAAAAAATCAAAGAGTAAAAGTAAAACTTATCCTATTTTATTTAAACAAAGAATGATTCTATCCTAAATTTTTTGAAGGGTCCCTATTATTCTTTCTCCTAAGTCTAAAGATAATGGGGGGTTGTTGAGTACCACAGCAAGTTCATGGAGAAATATGAAATGGTAGTCATAATTACACTCAGTCTTCCTTCATAGGAGATGAATTTGAGGATATGGTAGGCCACCTCATCCCAGGGATAGGGTAGGATTTCCCTTCTAACTCCTTTTTTATCTTCAATAGGTTTCTCATCAACAATGAAGAATTTATTTTTGGCAATGGCACTGTTGCTCTTTTCTTCCCTCCTCCATTGGATCCCCAAGGGAAGGGTTGTCACCCTGCTAATTAGCTCAGGATTGATGGAAATAGTTAATTCCTTTACCACAATGGTGGCACTGACTCTTTTATGAGAGTTTAGGTCCATGGAAAATTCATATGTAATGTCATCATCACATCCCTTCAGTAGCTCAAAGAAACCTAATCACTGATGGCTTTTGAAAATGTCTAATACAGGAGGGTGAAGGTGAATTATTTTAGTGTATGTAGGCTCCCTTCTATTGAACCCCCTCCTATCTTTTCCTCTATTTTAAAATAAGTGTAGGATGGTCTCTTCTTGTAATAGCTTTGATGTGTAATTCAATGGGAAAAAAGGGTTGGAATCTCTAGTTGATGAGCATTATGTATATTCCTTCTAATCTATAGCCAGAAAAATTATTTTAATTCACAAGATGACTAATATTAATTGTAGAATTCAGGGTGCACCAACATGTAAATTATGGACAGATGAATGAGAAGGGCCACTTAGTTTTCACCACATAGATGGGATAAGGATAATTGGAGACCAAATCAACCCTTGGAAGTGTTCTTTCACCCTTGGAGGCCTCCTATACCAATTTTCCGGGCTTCCTGTAGCTTCTTGTAGGTGCCTCTTGTAGAAATGATAGAGTGGGGTTGACTCTCTTTGATGGCTTCCGAGGCTTATCATTACCTTAACTATTTTTGAAATGACAGTAGATGCAAGAGAATTTGAGCCTTATTATGCTATATGTGATTTTTGGCTTAGGCTCAAAGCGTTGTGATGACTTGGAAGCGGCACGGGTTTTCCTCATTTCGACCATTTCCCCACCTAGAGCAATCATTCCCTTGTCCCTCATAATCAAAACCCACTCCCTGTTATCTAATATCGACTAATGTGACATTCCCGTGTTGCATGATGACTCATAAATCACTTTTTGTTCACTGACCGAAGGTGTCCAAGTTAACTAACCATCTCCATCTTATAAAAAATACCTTACCTTGATATTCATACATTTTTCATTATTTTACACATAGGGAAGAGCTGAGAGGTTTCCATACCTGTGCCTACCTCATATTTGATTTATGCATGCTGGAGTGCTAGACCTTTGTTCTATTACCCAAGGAGTTGCCTTGCTATATTTTTTTTATCCTGCATATAATATCCTTTGCTCCTGTGTATTTGAATATTGTTGTTGCTATGTGTGCAGGTCCTTTGTTGATATCCTAAGTGTTGCTGCTACTATTTTAGAGTCCTTCTTGAAGTGGCAGAGTGCCTCATGAGATGGTATCATCCCCCTCAACTTGATGGGAAGGAAAAAAGCTACGCTTCTAGATTTTTTGTAATGGTTTCATAGGCTGCTACAGGAGAATCCTATAGCAGCCCTTTTCTTCTCTTCCAAGGTCTTTTTACTTCAGGGGAGTGATGAGAAAGAGTTTAGAGGGCTTAGAAGATGATGTTAGAGACCTGATTGAGTAATGTAGGGTTGTGGGAATGGAGGGAATGTACAATGTGTTTTTTCAGAAATTTTCAGGATGAGACAGAGTTTAGGGTTTGTTTTGAAAGATATTGACTTTTTTGTGAACAGGGATGTATGAAGGATGGATGAGTGGTGGATCAAGGTGGGAGGACCTAATTTAACTTTGGAAAGTTCATGCTTGATGATTTTCTCATTCATATCCCCTTCCTATAGATTTTTGAGATCTTCGTGTAGTGCTACATGATCTTCCTGGAGTAATTTAGAGAGGGCCCAAAATTGGCTTTTTGAGCCACTAAGATGGTGGAGAGTGGTGAGTACAGGGGTTTTCATGGAGGATATGGAGTGGATGTAAGGAGAAGTGGATGGAAAATTGAGGATGCTGGCCCTATAGCTCTAAAACTTGCCACTATCTTTAAAACCTGCAAAATGACAAAAACTATTAAGATACACATTGTGGATCCATGTCATGAAATTCTCCTTTGTTTTTTTATTTGTTTTTATTTTCTTTTTCATTTTTTTAGGGACACACGGGCTACCTTAGGAGAGGTTTTCAACCTGTATACCTGCCTTGAGTGCCTCAAGGGAGGTTTTCACCCAGAGATCTTTTATTTCTTTCCTTTTTCTTTTTTTACTCCTAGGTTGCCTCAGGGAGGTTTTCAACCCAAGAGTTGGTCTTAGATGCCTCATAAAGGTTTTGATTGAGGCCTTTTATTGTTTTTTTTTTCACAAACAAAAACAATATCTAAGAATGTTGTGACTTGGAAGCTAGGACACTTCCAATCACATTCACCTCTATGTTAATGGTGTTGATGAATTCTTCCTTCGACATAGGCTTTTTGTATACCTTCAATCTGTAGTTATTGACAAGCAAGGGAATCCCTTCCTCATCAATGGTCTTGATTTGAACAACTCCATTTTCATGGGATTTCTATATCAAGTATGGGCCTAACCACCTTCTCATCACTTTTCCTTTGAAGTACTTGAACCTAAAGTCATATAACAATGCCCAATCACCTTCTTGAAAAACTTTGTCCTTGATATTCCTATGATGTCATACCTTCCTTTGCAATTGGATAACTTCGGTGTGTAGTAGGGCATGCATTCTAAATTTATCCAAGAAATTTAACTGGAGCAGCCTCTCTTGTTGTGCTTTAGTAACATCTAAATTTAATTACGTTGCCATTATCAAATTATTGTACTCAAACTCAATAGAGAGTAGAGCCTTCTTTTCATAGACCAAATCATAAGGGGTAAAATGAATAGTTTTTTTTCTAGGTTGTTTAACAAGCCCAAGTGGCCTCCATTAATCTATCTGCTCAATATTTTCTGGTTCTACTCACAACGTTGGTGAGGGTTCCTTATAATGCCTTATTTGTTACGTCTACTTGTCCATTGGCCTGAGGATGATAGGCACTAGATTTTCTGTGCTTGATATGATGTTGCCTTAACATATTCTCGATCATATGTGATGTGAATTGAGCTCCTTGATCAGTGACTATCTCTTTGGGGTACCAAAAATTGTAAAACATATTGTCCCTTAATAATTCAACCACTTTCTCCTATGTTTCTACCTTGAAAGATTTTGTCTCAGCCCACTTTGTCAAATAATCAATGCACACAATGATGTAGTTTTTTTGTGTTGATGGTGGATCAATTGCTACAATTAAATCCATGCCCCACTTGTTAAATGGATCCAAATACACCTGAGGTTGTAAGGGAATTTCATTATTTGGGATATTTTTCCCCATCCTCTGTCATGATCACATCAATTGGCGTATCTTCTTGCATCTTGGTGGAGAGTGGGCTAGTAGTAGCCAGCTTGTAGAGCCTTGAAAGTTGTCCTCTTGGCAACAAAGTGGCCTTGACAGGGCTCATCATGACAGGCTGAGAGGATGTCAAAGACTTCATCTTCCCTGACACATATCCTCACGATTTAATCTGGTCCTTGCTTCAAGAGATTACCCTCAATCCAAGTGAAAGGGACACTCTTCCTAACAATTCCAATCCTCCCAGGATGACAAATCTAGAGGGAATTTCGTAGCAACTAGGTATTTAGCTATGTCTCAAAACCATGGAGATAGAACTGAGATAGAAAATAAGTGCTCATCTGGAAGAAAATCATCAACCATCCCTTCATCCCCTGTAGCTAAAGAAAGTCTAGACAAAAAATCTGCAACTACATTTTCTTTACTTGGATTATCAATGATACTTAAATCAAACGGATGTAATAGTAGCAACCATCTAATAATTTTAGAATTCACATTAGGATTGTTCATCAAGTACTTGATAGATGCATGGTCATTATGCACAAAAGTTTGATATCTAGTGATGTAGTGTCTGAACTTTTTCAAAGAGTGTACAACAACTAGGAGTTCTTTCTCAGTCACAGTGTAGTTCAATTCAGCCTTACACAAATTTTTACTAATGAAGTAAATGGAATAAAGTAACTTATCATCTATTTGGCCTAAAGGTTCTCCTACATCTTTATCAGATGCATCAACATGGATATGAAAAGGAAGAGCCCAATTTGGGCCTCTAAGTATGGGTGCAATGGCTAATTTGTCTTTCAAGACCTGTAGGGCCACTTGGCAGCTACCTAACCAACAAAATTATTAGTTCTCGGCCAACAATCCAAACAATGGTGAGGCTACTTTGCTAAAGTCTTTGATAAACCTCCTATAATATCCAACTAAGCCCAAGAATCTCCTAACATCCCTCTGCTTTTGAGGAGTAGGAAGCCTTTTTACGATGGTAATTTTGTTTGGGTACACTTGTATTCCCTCCTGAGATATTGAATGGCCAATGACAAACCCTGCATTCATCAAGAATCACGCTTCTCGGGTGATCTGAAATGGAGTAGATTAGTAATGTTGTGCTAATTCCCCATTTAGAATAAAAGCCAAGATTCTTATCATTTTATTATCAAGTGCTTAAGGATTCAATACTTTTTCTTAATTAGCTGATTCCCATGAGAGTTTCTTATGTAATGCTATAAAAAATTTAACATAAAAATTTATGTTGAACAACAACAAAATAAAAACAAAGAACATCAAAATACATCACACAACAAGCCCATGATAAAGGAGTTCACCCCTCCTAGGCTACATCACCTTGGTCCAGATTCCAATGGCTTGGGCCTCTCTATTATGCTCAAATTACAACAAAAGTGTGTTTACAATGCTCAAATGCCTCTGAAACCTATCTCGATTAGTTCAAAATAATAAAAAATGGCTATCTAGCCTCTTTTTGCATCCAATTTGGATAAGAATTGAAGAAGTTATGAATTCTCCCAGTTCCTCCATTACTTATTCCACAAAATGCTCTAAAACCAACCAAAAACCCGTTTCCGCTCCAAAATCCACTAATAGAGTGAGGAATTCGCCATTCAGCAGCTATATTCTGTCAGCCTTATCATAATCGCAATTGACAAGTGTTGTGGGCTCTTAACACAACAAAATGTCGTGATGCAGTATTATGGACCCGATGGATAAGTAACTATAGCATAAAATTCCCGTGCCTAGAACCTCCCGCTGATCGCAATCGGTGAAGTCCAACACGGCAGTACACTATGATAATATCAGTGGTATTGCGGACCCCTTGTGGTATTAACCTGTCTCATATGAAATTCCCATGTCAGGGGTGCTCATCACAATCAACAATTAGTTGTGGGGACATAACCAGTGCGATATGGCAAACCTGTAGGGACACTAAACTGGAACACATAAAATCCTACGTCCGACAATCTATTGCAATTGGCACTTATCAATGGTAACAAATAATAACAGTGAGGTTTCAGTGCGATTTGTGGGGGTCATTTCTTAACCTGCAGCTCTTTTTTTCCTAATATGCGATATGCAGGACCTAGTGGCAACTTGCCACTTGGCGCTTCCTCATTTGTTGAGACCTTTGCCATGTCTTATAATCCTACCACATAGACAAGTCAAACTTGAACTTTGACTTGCTCTATATTTTGCATACAAACTTGGATTTGAGTGACATCCATACTGTTGGATTAAGAATGGAAAGCTCTTCAATATGAAGCTAAGTTTGACAAGATTCTGACACTTTGATTTTTGAGCATAATTTTGAGCACCTAATCACTCCTCCCCAGTGGAAGCCTTTTGGACCTCAAAATATTTATATTCATTTATTGAACAAATGAGGGTACAGTTCCCTCACCTTCACCACTTCAATCCAATTGGACTTTGATAGATGTGTACCTTTGAGACCCACCTGAAGATAATCAATACTTCCCCTTTTAGTTGTCCTTGTTCTTTTGCCAAGTATACTGTCTTGCTGAAGCACATCAAGGAATTCTAGAGAAAAGTCTTAAATAGATGGAATTTGAACATTCTCTCCTTGATCTTCAATCAAAGGAGGTTCATACAATCTCAAATTTTCAACATTAACATTGGAATAGATTTGCATATATGAAGGAAAATCAAGCTTGAAAGCATTATTACCAATCTTTTCAAGTATTTTAAATGGACCATAATGAATTGGTTTTAGATTTTTATTTTCACCTTGAAGCCTTTCCTTGCTAATGTATAGCCAAACTTCATCACCTACTTTAAATTTATGATCCACACGATGCTTATTATGCCTTGTCTTATACTTGCCTTGACTATTTTCTAGTTGTTATTGAGCTATTTGATGAATCGACTGAATTTGCTCAATGAATTTCTTTGCTCTATCTATGTCACTATGTCCTTTTACAACTGCATCTTTATCAAAGATGAAATACAAAGGCGATTTAGGCAAATAACCATGACATGCCTCAAAAGGCAAAGTTAGAGTAGAAGAGTGTTTTGCTCGGTTGTAAGCATGTTGAATAAAATGCAACCATTCATCCAATAACTTAGGATGTTTGCTGCAATATCCTCTTAGAAAATGAATAATTGTCTTGTTAGCCAATTCAGTTTGACCATATATTTGTGGATGAAAGGTTTCACTTTTCTTCAACTTGGTTTCCATCAAATTCCATAAACCTGACCAAAGATTCCCAACAAATCGAGAATCATGATCATTTACAATAGAAATAGGAAATCCAAAATGAACCCATACATTTTGAAAGAAAAGTTGAGTTGTTTGTTCAACTATGATTTTCTTTTTACAAGGAATTAATATGCACATCTTGCTGAACCTACCCACAACTCCATAGAAATAATCATGACTTTTCCTTGATAAAGGAAGACCTCCTACAAAATCCATAGAAACACTTTCCCATGGCCGCGAAGGCACTGGAAGTGGTGTGTACAATCCTAGTTTCCTATTACTAGGCTTACTGACTGCACACAATGAACAACCTCTGATAAAATGTGACACACTTTCAAGCATAT
The DNA here is from genome assembly GCA_000404065.3 of Pinus taeda. NCBI lineage: Eukaryota > Viridiplantae > Streptophyta > Pinopsida > Pinales > Pinaceae > Pinus > Pinus taeda. The sequence continues at coordinate 82,028 of APFE031413701.1, read as the reverse complement.
CAGGCCAATAAAAATACCTCTGAAGATTTGCCACTGTTTTACTTACACCAAAATGTCGAGCAATAAGAGAAGTGTCTGCTTCCCTTGTGACATGTACTCTCTCTCCCTATGGAACACAAAGATTTCCCAAATGATACAATAGATTATCATGTACATGGTAGTCTAATTCCTAAACTTAGTGGCCTTGATTCAAGTCTAAATATACCTCATGAAAGCCATCATCTTGTGTGTATTTTTCAACATAAATTTCAAGCATAACAGAATGATTCTTGAGTAAAATGGCTACATTAATAGCTGGTCTAGAAATCATATCAATAGCTTTGCTATAGATACCTTTATTATACCTGATTACCAAGTGGAATTTCTGTAGAAATCCCATCCAAAAAAAGTGCCTTAATCGCTGGAATTTAGTTTGAGACTCCAAATATTGCAAAGGCTAATGATCAATGTGAATAATGGTTTCTTTTCCTAACGAATAATGTTTACATTTCTTCACACTTTGTACCAATGCATAAATCTCTTTATCATATGTAGGATAATTAATAATAGCACCATTAAAAATCTCAAAATGAAATGAAATGGGCTTACCATGCTGTAAAAGAACTGCACCCATGGTGTAGTCACTTGCATATGTTTGTATTTCAAATGGTTGCTTCAAATCTGGCAATGCTAAAATTGGGGTTGAACTGATCTTTTGTTTTAAAGCATGAAATTCTTTTCACTATTTGCCTCCCCACTAGAAGACAACCTTCACATTGGTCAAAGCATGTAGTGGAGATTCTATGGGGGAGAAGTTAGCAATAAACTTCCTCTAATACTGTGCTTCTCCTAGAAAGCTCCTTACTTCTATGACTCATTTGGGTATTGGCCAATTCACAATGACCGAAACTTCAGAGGGGTCAATCTTTAGCTTGCCTCCTCCAACTATGTGGCCCAAATACACTAAGGAAGTTTTCCCGAATTCACATTTAGACATCTTCAGAAATAACTTTTCTTTTCTCATGATATCAAAAACTTTCCTCACATGCTTTACATGATCTTCTTGTGATTTGCTGAATATCAAAATATCATCTAAATAGACAATTACAAACTCATAAAGAAATCATCTTAAAACATCATTCATAACTTTCATGAATGTAGCTGGAGCATTACAAAGACCAAAAGGCATAACCAGCCACTCAAAAAATCCCTATTTGGTTTTAAAAGAAGTCTTCAAATTATCCTCCTCAATTATTCTTACTTAATGATATCCATTTCTCAAGTCTAATTTAGTGAAATATTTTGCATTTTTCAATTGATCTAGCAAATCATCTATTCTGGGCAGTGGGTATCGATCCTTTTATTGTAATCTTATTCAAAGCTTGATAATATACACACACGCACTAGGTTCCATCTTTTGTTGGTACCAATACAATTGGTGAACCACATGTCGAAGTCGAGGAATGAATTACACCTTTATCCAATAATTCCTAGACTTGTTTCTTAATTTCTAAACTTTCCAGAATTGACATTCAATACATACCGATGTTTGGGAGTGGAAAATCCTATTGTAGGTGAATTTTGTGCCGAATTCCTGTTTTTGGTGGCAATCCTTTTAGTTGTTGAAAGATGTCTCCATATTTATTGACCACATCAACCAATTCAGCTTTCAGCTTCACATCACAACCTCCAAAGGATTCCCGACCTGAGTCATTCTTATGCTTGATCATAAGGAGCATGAGACTCTTGCTGGAATTGACTAATCATTTCATTTCCCTTGTGCTTGCTAAAGACAAACTAAGATTTTTGTGATGGGATCTCACAATATACTCCACACCATATTTGAACAAATGATATATGTTCTCAAATCTATGGAAAATGACTTTCCTGTCATACAGATATGGGCTTCCCAACACAATCCCAAAAATATCCAATGGCACAACATATAATTTGACTTCATCAATGAAATTGGCAGTGATTACAAACCTGAAAACTCATTTTTATGTGACTTGAAAATTAGCATCCTTGGTTATCCAACCCAACGGATATGTTTTATGTTGTACGGTTTCCAGATTCAATTTCTTGACCAAGTATGTACAAATAAAATTTGCTGGAGATCCATTGTCAAATAACGTATCAATCTTGGTATGTTTGGAACTAAATTTGATATGGAACAACTCAATTCTATCAAAGCATTATTGGAGTTATTTGTTGCGCTAGTGCTTTCCACAGCTTCCTCTTTGCTTTCTTTTGCTATAAATTTTCCCTTAGTGACTGTGGCTGCAATCTTGGTTTCATCTTATGAGTTAGAACCCAAGTCTTTTTATGTAGCAACATTTGTCCTCTGTTTCCCTCTATTGTTAATTTTCTTCGGTCTTAATTCTGGATGAAGCTTCCAGCAATGTGCTTCATCATGGCCCTCTTTGGAACAATTCTTGTACACGGGTTTCTCCCCTTCTTTCTTAACAAAATCATTTTTCTTCTGCTTTCCTGTAAATTTCTTCCCCTTTTCACCACTCTGAAATGGCTTGTTCTTACCTTCTTCTTGTACATTTTTCCCTCTTGCTTCAAGGTGTGTAGCTTGAACACATACCTCATCAAGATTCGTGGGACTAAACATAAGAATGGTATGTCGAAGATAGCTATGCAATCCTCCTATGTATTTCAACAAAGTATCTTGTGACTGTAAGTCTACTCCTAGGATAAGAGCTCTTTTCCCAAACTCTTGAGCATACTCTTGCACAATTTGACCTTTTAACTGTCTAAAATTTTTCCAATTCATGATAGCTTTTTCCATATGAGCTTAAGGGTAGAATTTCCTTTTTATAGTAGTAATGAAATCATTTCAAGAGATAGAGATCTTACCATGTTTTTTTTTTTATCTTATCTTGAGTCCTTGATACCCACCATACAAGTGTTGCACCCTCCATTCTCAATGAAGCCAACTGAATTTTGATATCATCCTCTTGAAGGTTCTAAATTCTACAATACACCTTCGACTACTGAATCCAGTTATCCAACTTATATGCATTTAATTCACCATCGTACATAAGAAAATCAAATTTAACATCAAGCTTTAGAGAAGGTGATTTACCAGTTCCTTTTGAAGAATCATGATGAGTATGAGTAGCAGTGGTATTAGTGGAAGAGGGTGAAGATTTTTTCGAAGAAGAAGATGGTGGAGATGGTGGAGGTATTCCCCCATTCCCATTATCTCCTTTTCCTTTATCTTGTTTTCCATTACCTCCTCCTACAAAGCCTTCTCCATTGGGAGGCTTAGAACTTTCTCCTTGCAACTTGTTATTCCTCTCTTCATAGGGGACCTTAACCATATCTATCATATCAAATAAATCCTTTATGAAGGCCTTCTCATCTTCTATCATGATATGTTCTCCTTCATGAGACATGATCTCTCGAGACTCAACTGCAAGTTCTTCAACTTGAGGATGTACTAGTGTAGAATACTTTGGAAACCTTGCTCTTCTTCCCCTTTAGCCAAATATAGGGCTTTCAACCAGCTTTCCTTCTCCTCTTTTGAGTTTTAACCTTGTAAGCATGACATAAACTTGCAAACAATTAAATCCTTCTTTCACAAAGCAAATCTAGTAACCAAAATTTAGAGCTCTGATACCAACTTGATCTGAAATGGAGCAGATTAGTAATGTTGTGCTAATTCCCCATTCAAAATAAAACCCAAGATGCTTATCATTTTCTTATCAAGTGCTTAAGGATTCAAAAATTTTGCTTAATTAACTTATTCTCATGAGAGTTTCTTATGTAAATGTTATAAACAATTTAACATAAAAATATATGTTGAACAACATAAAAATAACATCAAAATATGTCACACAAGAAGCACATGATAAAGGAGTTCACTCCTCTTGGGCTACATTTCCTTGGTCTAGCTTCCAATGGCTTGGGCCTCCCTACTATGCTCAAATTACAACAAAAGTGTGTTTAAATGCTCAAATGCTTTTAAAACCTATCTCAATGAGCTCATAATACTAAAAAATGGCTATCTAGCCTCTTTTTGCATCCAATTTGGATAAGAACTAAAAGCGTTATGACTTTTCCCAGTTCTTCCACTATTTGTTCTACAAAATGCTCTAAAACCAACCAAAAACTCCATTTCTGCTCCAAAATCCGCTAATAGAGTGAGGAATTTGTCGTTTGGTGGGCTATATTCTGTCGGCCTTATTACAACTGCAATCGTCAAGTGTTACAGGTTTTTAACATAGAAAAATGTTGTGATGTGGTATTATGTATCCGACGGGATAATGAACTGCAACATATAAAATTATCACATTCGGAACCTCCCGCTCATCACAATTAGCGAAGTTCAACATGATGGCACACTATGATAATATCAACGATATTGCAGACCCGTCAAGGTATTAAATTGTGTCATATAAAATTCCTGCGTTTGGGGTGCTCATCGTAATCGGCAATCGATTGGGGGGACATAAGTGCAATATGATGGACCTGTCGAGACACTAAGTTGCAACACATAAAATCCCGTGTCCCATAATCTATCATAATCAACACTTTATCAGTGGTAACAAATAATAACAACGAGGTTTCAGTGTGATTTGTGGGGGATGATTCTTAACTCGAACATTTTTTTCCCGATATACGATATGCGGGACCCAGTGGTAACCTGCCACTTGGTGCTTCTTAATTTGTTGGGACCCTTTCCATGCCATCCAATCTGCCACATAGACAAGTCAAACTTGAAATTTGACTTTATCTATCTTCTACATACAAACTCAGATTTGAGTGTTGTTCGCATCATTGGATTCAGAATAACAAGCTCTTCAATCTGAAGCTAAGTTTGACAAGATTCTAACACTTTTATTTTTGAGCATAATTCTAAGCACCTGATTATCAAGACTAAGCGACAGGTTCATTTAAATGTACTTCTTCAGGACTTTCCCTAAGTTAGAGAGATACTCTAGGAAGTCACACCCATAGGGAGTGAAATCATCCATGTAGATCTCTTCAGAGGCATGGACCAACTTAACAAAGATGCTCAAAACTTCCCTTTGAAAAGTGGTAGGGCATCACATAATCTGAAAGGAAGGACTCAATAAGAAAGGGTACCCCAAGGAAAAGGTACTATCTGAGATGGGGTATATGAACCTGTTGAAGCCCCGAAAATTGAGTCGACAACAAGGGGGATAACCACCCGGTCTGGACCTTGGTTGGCAGCTTGTTATCCGTTAGGTATAGCGGGTCCAACTGGGGATAATGGGACCATTTTCCCAATCTAAGGGTGTGTGTGTGTACATAATTGGATGTTGTCGATCTAAAAGTTCCTATCTAAACTACTTTAATCTAACTCTATGCTATTGTAATCTAATGAAAACAACACATCTAATCTATGCTAACACGGGATGTAATTCTTCTATTATGTGATCTAAAGAGATTTCAAATAATAACTAATAATAAAGATCATTCAGCGATTATAAGAACGGAAATCAATTAAGATGAACCACTTTGCATAAAAAGTTAGGCAAAACAGTTGTGAACAACATATCGCATAATAAGTTCTTCACACATTAAACATAAATAAATGGCTCCACCGTACAAAAGTGCCAAATGGTAACACAAACATTCATGTAATAACATATAAACAACTAAAAATTGTATATTGCTTTAAGAATATAAGCATAAATAGTCAAGAGATAAAAGTACCATTTATGACTGGTCCTACTCATAAGCTTCAAGCAACAATGATTTATCTCTCCTTGTTCTAATATCTACTAAGAGTACAAAAGTGCAACATCAGTAGTAGATATCAAATGCAAACATCAATAAATATTGATCCTTTCATTCATCAAAACCTCCTCTCAGGTGCAGAAGTGCATGTTCTGAGGATAAGTTTTTGAAAAACTCCTGGACCTTTCTCTAAATGCATGAGAAGGGTTTAAATACTACTAACTAAATCTAATAATAGTTTCTTTACAAAAAATCAGGATGCAGTTTTCAAATGACCGCCCTTTTTCTAATCTAATAAGCAAAAATAAGATTCAAAAACAAACTATTTCTGTATCTGGTCTTTAAAGCTGCATGTATTCAATATTTGTTCAAGGAGAGTCAGTCGGTTAACTTCTGATTTGAGCTGGGCTGAGAAAACGGAATCGACGAGTGCTGGCACCACCTTTTCAGCTGCATTTATGATACATTTCACGGTCATCCACTGACTATGCGGTTTTACCAAATATGTCTAGTAACATTCCCAATTTAATCTTTTTAGTGCTTGGATTCCTTTTTCCTTTTCTTGTGCTTTCTGCTTCCAATCCTCCTCTAATTTTGGTTTGTTTGGTAAATATCCCAGAGTAGTTTCAGCGATAAAATTTGCTCTATGCAAATTCTCATTTATACAGTCAATGAGAATACTTGCTGTCGTAGCTGCTGTTCCTGCCGCTTTTTCTGCTTCTTTGATTTGATCATCCCACTTACTAAAGAGCAACTCTTTATGATTCTCATTTATCCTGGGTGCGCCTGCCTCTCTTCCTTCATCTCCATCCTGCCAAGTCAGATAATCAGTCACCTGTTTTTCAGTCAGATCATAGTCGCTTCGTAATTCGACCACTTGATTAGTGATCTTATCACTCATTTCGCAATAGTAACTCCATTGTGATATCTTTTGTCCCAACGCTTCTTGTTGTTGCAGTAGTTGTTCTTTCAATGCAATAGATTCTGAAATAAACTCTGTAAGCTTAGGCTCATCTTTATGCATCTCTTGTAAATTTTGCAATTGTTTTCCTTTCTTGTCTAGACTTCTTTGATAACCTATTTGCATTTGCTGGAAATCTTCTTGCAACTTTTCAAGCTATTTGTGTGCCTCATTATTAGCATTGGTCTGTTGAAATTTTTGTTGCAGTAACTGTATTTGATCTTCTTGTTCTTTTAACAATTGTTGTACTTCTGATGCTTTGTCAATAGTCGCAGAAGCATATGCTCCTGCGATCTGTGACAATTTAGTGAGATTTTCAGTTGGATTACTGTTGGGGTCTTTCCATAAGACGTCCAATTACTCAGCATCTTGATGCAGTGTATTTTCCAACTTCCTTTTCTTTCTCTGTCTCCTTACTACTGCCTTATGTTGAGGACTATAAAAGATGTCCAGAGGAGGAATTTCTTCTATATTAAGTACAAGCTCTGAAGATGGAGTGATAGGAGCATGTTCTTTTTCTGAGATATTGTTGACTATGGTTGGGATTACTCCTCCTGCAATCTGAGTATTGCTTGTAGGTGATTTTTGGGATTTGTCCTTCAAGATTGATCATTTCATTGAAGTTTTCCCATTCCTTATCCAGCTCTGTTATGACAGGTGGCGATTTGATGATGAGAGAGGGAGGATCTTTTTGCGAGCAGGTAATAACTTGCTGTTGTGGAATTTCCATTGACTGAGTCGTGTCTTTAGCTACCTCTTCACTCTTATTTTGGTCGTTCTCGGATCTTTTAGAATGTCCAGATACTTCTTGTGCAGACTCAGATTTAGATCTGGAACTGCTTGAATTTCCACTGAGGCTAATGCTTGGAGTTGGCTCTCTAGCAGGTAATCGTAGCTTTTCTAAAGGAATAGTGCCCAATCGTTTTTCCCTGTATACCTTGAAATTTTGAAAGTCTTCTGGAGATAATTGTGATTGGGCTTCTCGCAAAATTTCTTGAAGCGAGCCTTTATTTTGGAATAAGTCATCAAATAAATCCTTTTTTCCAAAGAACACTTTCACCTTGACTGTAGTTGTGAAATTCTGAGCAATTTCATTTAGGTCAAATGGTCTTGCCGAGATTTTAAATAACTGCAGACATGTTATATTTTGGATTTCTGTAAAGGCATGACCTACATCGAACAACAAAAAGGCCCCACAAACCACAGGAAATTGTGGCCATATGGCCTTCTTCTTGTCCTTTAAATCCTTTGTTAGGCCGCCTTCTGAACAGGTTTGATATGCAATTTATCGAGCCAGAAGTTTATCGGGGATATACAAAGGTAGAACATGGGGGGGGACAGTGCTTCCAAATACTCTAACATAGGTGAATAATTCCTCCTCGAACCATCTTGCAATGGGGATGATATCTATATGTGCCTCAGGTGAGCACCTTGGGGGGTCTTTATTATATAACATTCTATACAAGGGTAGGACAAGCCCGTGACAAATTTGGTAAAAATGGGGAATGAACTGGGAGTCCCATAATATCTTATGATAAACATGGATGGGTAATGGGTCTTGAGTTGTCCATTCCCAACCCATAACAAGAAATTTAGAAACATAACAAATCGAATCCATAACATATGCGGATAGGTAAAAAGGAGGATAGATCCTTTGAGACATGGATCTTTTAGACCGGTAATTGAGAATAGCCTTGACTAGGTTATCAGAAAAGATCTTGGCCCAGTCTATAATTATGGCATTTGTGGCAGCATCTATTAACGGTAACCATTCAGATGAAAATTTATTGATATCTGGCTTCCCAAATAATCTACAGAGCATGGCCGTAGCAAAACAATATGGGGAGGTGAGGGAACCAGTGTTGTACATACCATTTTTGTCTTTCTTGAGCAATTCATCTTTTCTGGACCAATCCTTGGTGGTCTCTGATAGGTTCGAGTTCTCTGCCACGAATTTTTCGATGAATTGCATATTGTAAGTTGCCTGCGGCTCAGGAAAATGATACATGAGCTTTAAATCTTATGCAGCGAATGATCCGATGAGCCCTTGTCCTTGAATCTTGAACTATTTGTCTTTCATTTCCACATTATCAAGTATCCACTTGATCATGTCCATATATGGGAGAATTTTAGGCCTTTCCGCTATCCTATGTAGGAATGAGCATGCTAAATCTTCTAGGGATGCTTCGGAAGAACCCTGTGAGTCTGAGCCAGCGGTAACATTCATTATTCTGGGGTTTTCTTCTTCAAGCAGTCTGTACATGCCTTCCCATGTTGATATCCCTACGTCTCTATTGCATGCTGTGTCTGTATATAAAGGTGCCATTCCCTTCATCTCGACGCTCTGAGCTTTATTTTTCTTTCCCGCTTCTTCCTGTGTATTGCCTTGTATAGTCCTCTGTTCTCTGTCCCCGTGGCTCACAAGTGAAATGGAAATGACTGATCAAGAAAGGTGATGGGAGAGTCTTAAATGCAGCAGATACATCAAATATGTCACCTTATGTGAAATAATTCTTTGGAAAGCACGCGTCCATATTTCATTAATAACTGACAGCTAATCCTTTTATTATCATTTAAAGTGCATGATCTTGAGTCCGATTATGGTAAGTGGCTTTTCTTGAATAGCGTGACCGAAAGATTCACGATGGAGTGATTTTGCGATTCGCTTCGTAACTTCGCAGATCGCGACATTGCATTATCGCACTATCACATTATCGCACCGTCGCGCTATTGAAAATATAACGTCGCAGAGTTTGTTTGGCTTAATATCGCAAACATCGTTTTATCGCGATATCACATCGTCGCAGATCGCAGAAGTTTTACGTTTGCCAAATTTCGTTAGCTCATTTCCTGCGATATGCGATATCGCGATCGGTGTTATCGCAAATCGGTAAATCTTGAAGTTTTTATTATTAGTTTTTCTATTGCGATGGGATAGCCAAACGATAGTACTTTACTATCATTTTAAGATGCGGCTTTCTTTTAAAGACTTTTTCTTATTATAAACTTAGGTTTTTAAAGTATTCAAAAGATCTTCGTAAGCTTATGATGGTAACCTTATTTTGAAGAAAGGAAACTCTTGCTTTTCTAAAAATTTAACTAAGGGTCCCGATTCATTTAGTATTCTGGATGACATTTAAATGAAAAAAGGGGGGGGGGGTTGTTGTTGGCCACAACAGATGCCCAAATACAACATAAATATGACTTAAGGCCTAGACTCGTGAACAAAGAAAAATAGGCCCTAAACTGTAAAGAAACCCAAAATAAACAATCCGCTTCGAAACATAAGGCGGAAGATAATAGAGAAAAAATTTAAGATAGTGAGCGGGAAGATAATATCCTCGAATCCTACAATGTTTTAGTTTACATAATGAATTAAAAAAAAAAGAAGTAAAAATAATATACCATTAAACAAGATTGTGAAAATACCAACATACAACCAAGAAGTTAACAAATTTATTCAAACTTCTATAGATTAATCAAATGAAGGATTAGCGACCGATGTTATTAATATACAGGAAATGCTCCTAAAATTACTATTAGTCACCAAATTGAAAAAGAAGATAGCTTAGTACCTATTTTATATTATTTTGAAAATCCATGACTTCACCCTGCATAATTGTATGCTAGATTCCAGGGCATCTCATAACCTTATGCCAAAATAAATTATGGATTCCATGGGTTGATATATAACCTGAGATTATAAAGACCTTTATTCCTTCAATTCTCATAGAGTTAAATTCCTCGGTATGATAAAAGACAAGTAGTTGCCTTAGTGCAAGTAGTAGTGAAGAGTGTAGTTATGGATGTAGTAGTGGTAGACATTCCACCCAATTATGACATGCTCTTATCACGATCCTAGGGATCCAAGCTAGGAGGTTCTCTCTAGATCGAATTGTCCTATGTGACTATATCTATTTTCGGGAGTGGCCCAAGATGATTGTAGCGAGAGTCACAATTAGATTATATTGTGAGTTCTGAGAACAATCCAAATAAATTCCCTATTTATGCATTTAACAACAATTTAGGTAATTTCATATTAACCACAAAAAATGAAGAAAAGAACCTTGTAAATAAAAAATAAAAACCAAAAGAAATTTTGAAAAATTTAAATGTAATCTGGAAGATGTTTTTTGATGGCTTCTCTTCTTGAAACAGATATGGCACATGAGTGGTTTTTGTCTCCCCCAACAAGGAGAACATAACCTTTCCTTTTAAGTTAAACTTCAAAACCACTAACAATGTGGCTGAGTTCGAAGCCTTGGTTTTAAGACTCGAAGCTACTCAGAAATTAAATATTCAAGACCTTTCAATTTTTGGTGACTTTGAACTTGTAATTTAAAAAGTTATCAATAAGTTTCAGGCGAAGCACCCACAACTTAGAGCTTACCAAAATCAATTTTTGGACATGATGGAAAATTTCTTCTCAACCATGAATTTTACTACTATGCCATGAGAACAAAATAAATTCGCTAACACACTATTTATTATGTTGCAAAATTCGTTCCCCAGGATCAAACTAAGGTGAAATGCGAAATTGATATCCTATGTTATCCTTCCAACCCTGACAATGTGAAACATTGGTAGGTCTTCGAAGATGACCATGAAATGAAAAAAATTATTTAAATTATGGATATTTTTTTATTTATGCATAGAAGGTGACAAGGATAACATAGAAGATCATGATCTTTCAAATTTTAATGTAAAAATGGAAAACATGGCACAGTTAAATTAAAAATAATTACATTCCATGAGGGTTGATTCCCTTGAAAAAACTTGATCAAAAAAATGTGATGACTTCTCCTATGTTGAAACCTATGAACATAGAGGTTGAAAACGTTGATGTAGGAATGCATGGGAATCCTAAAATTATTAATTTATCTAAATCTCTTCTTGAAGAAATTAAAATTCGATATATAGATCTCTTCAAAAAGTACACTGACATGTTTTCCCGGAGTTATGAAGATTTGGAAAGCTATGATAGGAAAATCATAGAACATAAGATACCTTTAAAGGAAGGGATTAAAAATTTCAAGCAAAAGCTCAAACATGTAAATCCTTTACTACTTCCTTCTATAGAAAGGGAAGTCAAAAAATTGCTTGATGCCAAACTAATAGTACCGTTAAGCTACTTTGATTTGGTAGCAAATCTGACACCTATCAAAAAGAAAGATGGTGAGATTAGACTTTCCATATATTTATAAAACTTAAATAGGGCCTCTCTAAAGGATAATTACCCTCTATAAAAAATGGATTATATCCTTCAAAGGGTAGTAGGGGCTCATAGGATTTCCATGATGGACAACTTTTCTGGCTAAATCAAATTCTTATCCATAAATATGATAGGTATAAGACACCACCTCATGGGGGACATTCATGTATGAGAAGATGCCTTTCGGTTTAATGAACGCTAGATCCACCTTACATGGGGATATGTATATTGCTTTTGTTGAAGAAATGGATTATTTTATCATAATATATCTTGATGACATGACTATTTTTTAGCAATCTAATTCTCAACACTTGAACATCTCGAAGTAGTATTCCAAATGTTATGTAACCAGATAACAAATAGAAGAAAAGATAGATCAACAACTTGAAAATAAGCATCTTCGAGGGGGAAACCTCATTTTAATTCACATAAACAAAAAATTCTTGGATGATTCAAATGAAAATACCTCCATGGTATATATAGGAGTCTAAGGGGTGAAAATATAATTCGGGCCTACATTACAATAATAATGTAAGGGAACAACAATAACAATAATGGGCTTCTATGGGGCACAATAATAACAATATGGGGGCTATACTAGTATTATAGGAACCTAACATGTCCCTCTCCTTCAAAAAAGTGTTGTCCTCAACACTTGAGTAGTTATAGATGCTTCTGAATAAAACACTCATCCTACCATGTGGAATCTTCAATAGATAAGTTCTTCCACTTAATGAGATACTCTAAAATTGATTTGTTCCATGCCTGCCATATTCTTCTTTTTGCGATTACTTCAGGCTCCAATATGATTTTTCCTTCTTTGTCAAGTTTTGTAAATATAGTTTGAACTGGAGATTGACTCCTATAACCTTCTTTAAGCACGAAACATGGAAACTTGGGTGTACTAGCGAAGATGTTGGTAGCTCCAATTTGTATGCCATAATACCAATCTTTTACAACAACTTGTAAGGGCCATAGTACTTAGGTGATAATTTATTATCCTTCTTAGCTTGCTTGAGAGACATTTGTTTCATGGTTGTAGTCATAAAAATAGGCAATCACCCACATTAAAACTTCTTTCATTTTGATGTTGTTGACATGGCTAATGCTCACTATGCCAACAAGGGGAACTAACCCGATCGCAAACCCCAATTAGACCTGCTTTCATTTGGAATGGCTGGCTCCGACGGGTTTTAAGGGACCCCATAAACTGTTAAATGCTTTGATAGATTGCTTCCGGGAGGAAGACTTCGATTATATCAACAAAATAAAACAGCTAACCTTTATGTATTAAATCCTATCTATACTACTTCTAACTACTCTAATCTAGTCCTAGCTACCCTAATCTATCCCGTAGAAGCATAATATAGAGGTTTAAACATCATATATATGTTCGACAGGAGCGTGATAAAGAAGATTAAACATCATGTATAGCTTCAAGTCCAAATGAATCAATTACTGAATTCATAGCTAGACGAGGTTGTATTAAAGCTAAATTGCAATCCACTCACTCATATAGGAATCCACATTCTTTTATGGAATTAAAATGTGCAACTGATGTTTAACTTAGTTTCAAATCAGAGACCATTCACAAGTTAACCATGAAACTGAATCAAATTCAATTTAACAAGACTAATAGTGAACTATAAGTCATCAATATGCATAAATACAAATCAAATTTACATTTATGCCAGCAACAACACTCTGATCCAAAACAGATAAAAGAACAATCACATAAGTCTGAAACTAAAGGCTCCTTCTTCCCCCATAAAAGTCCTCCTTATTCACAATAAAGCAAAATTGTCCTTCTTGAAAATCAAAAGCCCTTTCTCCTCTTTGGAGGTAATACTTATGCAAATGTCCCCGACTCTAGGTCTACCCTACCTCTTCATCTTCCCACTGTTTCTGATATGCAAATCGAGTACACAAAGATAGGATCGTCAGTGTGACCGCTGACACGTAGAAAGCATAACGGTCGAATCGATTCTTTTCCTGAGGAAGTGAACAGATGTTGGTAAAAAGGGTGACTGTACATTGCCTTCCCATAATGAAGACCGGGACAACGTTTTATTACAGAATGTATAGGCAATGTGTGGGGTTCTGACCCAAAACGCTTGAGGCCAAACCCTTAAACGTAATGCTTATGCATACATTGCTCTTCAAATCCCCTCTTGCGTCCTTTACTTCTCACCTGTAGATATAGCTATCATTAGCTTCATGATTGTGCATAATATAACATAGATATTCTCATAGAACACAAATGCTACTTTCATTAACTTTTATAAACTATGGGAACAAGTGTGAAAAGGATTTACACATAAAACACAGTCAACACACAATTTCCCACTCAATACACAGGCTTGGCACGGTTTTTGAGGGCTTCTTTTAAATTGCAATCGGGTATCGGCCCCTTCGCGGGTCGCAGTGCCCGTGCCTTCCACTTCTCTAATACGCAATTACACTATCGGGACTCCACAGGCCTGCCTTTTACATTGAAAAACCTGATCCCTTTGTTATTTCAGAAAATTTGGGAAACACATGAAAACACAAATAGTCCCACCTCGATCGCTCAAGTCGGACCTCAAATGTTATATATTGGATTCTATAAATGTTTTCGGGTCCGGGCTATCGCATATCGTAATATGCAAAATCCTGGGGCTTCGTCGATTGCGATATCCGATAGGGCTTCAGACTCGAAAATATTTATATATCGTTTTTGATGGCTCGACGGGTCCGCTATATCACTGTGTGTATTGTGTATAAGGCTTGGGCTCCGCTGATATGCGATATGCAATTGGGGGTTGGACTTGATAATGTATAAAATGTTATTCATAGTGATGTCAGGTCTAGAGGCGGGTCCAGAGGCTAGGGGCATGCCATATATACATATAAACCTTGGACTTAGGCTGATTGCGACATGCGATGAGGTTGCAGACCCAACATATATGTATAGTGTGGTTTATAATTCTGTCAGGTCTGGCCCTTATGGCATGTGTTATGTGCCCAAATTGAGTGCGATAAGTGAAAGAGGGATGGTTTATGTATTTTGCGAAGGGTTTTGTTTGTAAAGGGATTATAATGGGATGATGATGCGATGAAGGGTTTTGGAATCTAAACAAACCCCGATGAGCATATGAATGAAGGGCTTAACAAGGTTATATGTGAGGGATTTGTTAAGGGCATTTCACCATTTGTGAATGGAAGATTGGGCTCTTCATAGAGTTAAAATCACGGGGATGAAAAAGATCATTCAGAGAGATGATAGATCAGACTTATAGGGGACGCATTCAAAATTTTCTATCAAAGCATGTTTTAATAGGGTGGTAGTTGTGGCCACAACAAATGGCGAACCGTTGGGCGAACTAGTTATCTCTGTTTCCAAATAACCTTCAGATCAATAAAACATCAAGATGTTAAGATAAAATTGAAATGCAAACTATATAGATGGACAAGAATGGGTTCCACTTAAACATTAGCTGCTTCAAGAGGAATAGAGACAAATAGCTTCTACTTACTGATATGATTTTGATAGGCATTCTCCAATGGTAATATTATGGGGTTTAATGACCTTCCTTTATCTGTTTCCCACTTTCAAAAATCCCTTTGGGGCCATCACTGGTCTATCCATACCTGTTTAGGTGTGTACCTTAGCTCTTTATTGCTCATCAAGCTTGATGTAGACATGTTTGTCTTTCACTTTATATGAGAATTTCAGTGCTATATTTTCATTTATTGAATGGGGTGCATTCATGGATCATGCCATATTTTTAAATTGCTTAAGCAAGGTTGGGCTTGTTGTGTCAACTGGTACTCTAAGCCTAGCAACAATCCTTACTCTAATCGACTTCCAAAACAACCTGTCCTTGCAGATTGGCACAAGGACTTGAAATTTCATTTCTTTTTAGAGAAGTCCTTCCAGTTTCAAGCACAAGGACTACAACACAATTAGATTTTCCATAGGGTATGAGACAATTAGCTTAGCCCATGAAATGAGGTTTACTTGTGAGTAACAGGTATAGGAAAATTTAGTGTGGTGGATGGGACCAATGGAGAATGACTGTAAACCTTACAAGCAAGTATAGGCTAGGTTTGAGTGGGATTTATTCAAAATGTAGCATTCCTCCATGCTACTCCATGTGTAGTTACACACTTTGTTTTAAAAAGATGCCCCTACATGCTCCAGATATCTAGGTTATCAACAAATCTTACCCAGTTCTCAACAGATGCCAATGAGTGGCTTGGTCTGAATTTCACAACTGATTTTCAAGTTCTCATGGGTTGATTGAAAATTTGTTTGATTTGCAAGGTAATGATGGATTTAGGAATAGCAGAATCATCAACAGGTTAATGAGGGGTGAAAAATATGAAAGCAGGGAATGAAAGCAATCTAAAGCAGTTTGAGAGGTGAAAACAAGGCTAGAGGACAGAAAACAGGTGGCTGAAAAAGTTGAAATTGAAAACAGAAAGAGAGTAAACTCGAAATAAAACAAGAAAAGGAAAGACAAAAATGTAACTACTAACAACAAAAATGAAAAGGATTCTAACCTACTCCGAAAGTAACCACCATTTGGTGGTTACTGGAAGTATCTTTTGAGATGTTGGTTATTAATAGGGAGTTTTTCAGCTTCTCACTGCAAGGTTTTCAATCTGTAAGTTTCATGACCAATTATTTCCAAAGCTTGGAACGGGCCTAGCCATAAGTGTTGAAACTTCATGTGCTCACCTTTCGGCTTATTCAATTTTCCCCAGTTTGGCACTAGCTTTCTGTTTCCTTGGGGATAATAGTCTGATGCGTGCCTTATGTGGGTTGATTTATTAATAGCAAATCCAGTCGATTTTAAAGATGAATGGTGAGGAGCATTATCAAGTATGAGAGTGTAAGGGATGCTAGACCTGTTGATGATAGATTTCTCTATAACAGATATTACCTCATCCTCATTAACTTTCCGAAGCGGGATGGCATTGGTCCATCTAGTGAAGTGGTTGGTTACCATGATTATATACTTCTGCTCCTTTCCATCAATGGATGTATTTTCGAATGCCTTTTCGCAATGCAGGAACTCCAGGGTTTTGAACACCTGCTAGTTTGAGAGGTTATCAAGTACAGGTGGTCTGAAAAATAATTCAACATAAAATTTATTCTTCTTCAATCTAAGATTAGGTAAGAGTTTTGCATCCACTCCAGCCATCCGATCGGCATCTTGGTTTTGCCTTTGAGGTAGGTATGAGATATTAAAAGAATTAGAACTATCAGTTAAGCTCCATACCTCATGTTGGCACCTTACTAGGTGTGGCGAATTGTAGTATATCCTTTTCTTTACCCAGTCCATAATTATCAGCAGGTCACCAACTACAAGATTTTTCATTTTCATGTCAATGACCCTTTTCAGGCCCTGCAACAATCCTTTGTATTCTGCTATGTTGTTGGTGCATGAGAACTCCAAACGGTTTCCCATCAGATGTTGGTTCCATTGTGGGTTGATGAGAATGTTTCCAGCGCCTGCACCTTCAAAGCAGTGAGATACAACAAAATAGAGTGTCCAAAATGTAGAAACTAATGTTACGTTAATTAGACTACTATCTACGAAACTAATCCTGTCATCTATTATAATACAAGATAACTCATCAGTTGGATTGTGGGGGTGTTTAATTCTTTCTTCCAACTGTGTGTTTGTCAAAGCCTCCTTGACTGTTTCTGCATGGCATTCTCCGAAACAGGTTTCCGTGGCATAAACATCGAAACTATAATTCCCAAGGATAGAGTTATAGAACATTACAGGTTCATTGGGGTTGTTTAGTTCCATTACCACATATTTCATGTATCTTTCTCTATTGACTCTTAGCATGTCACTTTTTCCCCTCTAAGGTAGAAAGAGATGGGAGCAATCAGTTGAGAAATATCCATTGAGATTTGATGACTAGTCCCTACTATGACCGTTCGACTTCCAACAATAATCGAGGGGTATTCAGATGATTCCAAGGTAGTTGAACTAGTGCTTTTCTTCATGAGATAAGTACTAAAATAACCTAATGATATTACTATAAACTTCCAAGGGTACTTGGTCAGAAATCTCTATGTGGATTTGACCACGACCCAGAGTTATCAAATTTTCAGATGTTGTACATATTCGGTGCACTTAGTTTGGTTTAATTATCCTAAATATTTATTAGCACTAAATTAATAGAAACAAATAAAGATGAGACATGGAAAGAAAATGAGATAGACTACTTGTCACAACTATTATATCTAGAAAGGATTCCTAGAAGCTTTAATAAATTTATAGATCGTTTCTCCTTTTATATTTAAGCCAAAATGTTTCAAAAGGCTTTGTTGTAGCAGCTACAACCACACTCCAAAAATTTTCCTATGATTTGATTTTGGAGCAAGCCTTATAAACCATAACAATTAATCTTGCATTGATCCAAGTATCCATGCTTTGACTAAGACTTATCTTTCTAGTTTGCCTTTTCTTTTCTTACTTAGTTAATTTTTTAACTCATAAGTTGATCTCCCAACTTGGTCCCACATCAGTTCTAGGCTTGCCCCGAAAATTTGTGCAATTCTTGAGGGCGACTAGCCTTGTTGTTGGAAATTATGTAGTCCTAACTGTTAGTGATCCTTGAGATCTGGAAATGTGAAGTCATGAGGGGGCAGCCTAACACTGAGCCTAGAAATCACGTAACCCTCACTAAGCTTAGAAATTTCATAGTGCATTGAGACGAAAAGTTGCCTGATCCCCAAAACTACGTTGCCTTTCCCAACAGTGTGCATGGAAAGATTCCCTGGAAAAATAAAAAATCATCCCTAAAAACTGGGAATCTATTTTTAGTATCTCGAAGGAGGAACTTGTGTTATTTATAGAAACTTCTGCCAAGTCTTGTTTTCCCTTGATTTTAGGCATGCGTGTCATAAATCCTAATTTTCCCAAATCTATTTAATCGACACTTCTAGAGCTCATTTTCACACTTGATCTTGGAACTCTAACATTCTCAAGGAGATCAAGGAACCTTCGATGAGATCATCGTTGCCTTTTCAGGTGAGCTTTGCTTTTGTTGCTTTTTCTATCTACTTTTTCTGTTTGGTTTCTATGAGTGTTGTTTCACTTATTTCTTTGCATGGCTTATGGAATTTTAACTTGTTTTAACTTGTAGAAGTGTTGTTTCAAGTTATAGATTTCCTTTCCCAAGTGTTGCATGCGTTTTCCTGTTTTTGCACTAATGGTTGACGTTGCAGCGACTCTCCTCACATGCTTCGTTTTCCTAGTTTTAATTAATTGTTTCACTTGTTTCACATGCATGCATCAACACTTAGTTAGATATGCACTCAGCTTCACACTATCATTCAGATCAGCGTGTTTCCCACACTCCCCTTGGACAGACCTAGGTTCCCTTGCCTAAACCTCACTTTGAATAGCTTTCTCTACGCAATCTGAAGACTCAAGCCTCTGGCTTGGCTTTTGGAATTACGCAAAGCATATCTTAGGTTGGATCCAACTCTGCACTGTGTAGTTCCCGGAGCCAGCCTCCTAGCTTGGCTGTTGAGACTATTCAATGTGCAGTCTCTTCTAGGCCTTGGCCCAGGCTAAAATACACATTGCGCAATTTCAGTCATCAATATTCCACCTTGATTGTTGGGATTGAACAGTGTGTAATTACCATAGTCAGTTAGCTAGCCTTGTCAAGAAAAACTACACAATCCCTCACATTAAGTGCCCGACTTGCTGCTTGAACTTGCCTTGAATTTTTTTTTGGTTTTTAACTAACATTTGCTTGCCATGAGTGTCCTCTCTGTCCCATAGGTACAACAATTGCTGATCATCTCTCCAACATTCACAATTAACATGTCATGCAAGAGAGTTGCATGAAATGAAATTGTCGAGAGAAGTGCTGGGGAAGCAGTTGAGCAAATATCAACTGATTTACTAGTATATGCAGATACTCAGTTGTTTATTGAGAAGGGAACAACTGATATGGAAATAGATCAAAGACACTTTTGTACAAGACTTTAAAGTAGAATTAGAGGACCAATAGGTTTATCTTAGCATCTAGCAGTCAGGTGATCTGAAATCGATCATAAACTAAAACTGAAGTAGAATTGATTAATTGCATCAGTGAATTTGATTATTAACCTTAAGTGATGAATGTGGAAGACTGAAGGAAAGCAGTTGATTTGATGACTGAAATGATAACTTCAGAAACATAATTAAGCTTGAATTTGCGGAATAAAACAGAGATACCAGACAACAATATTAATTACGGAGTTCGTCCTTGATGGACTACGTCTCCGAGTCTACTTTCAAGATGGGCAACTGCTTTATTAGGATTGAATCCAAGAATTTTGATTACATGGAAAATGAACCAGATTCAATGTGCACACAAGCACTTCTGGTATTTGTCAACAGAAAGCTCTCTGAAATTGCTTTCCAACACATGTCACGATTCCTAATTCCGACTCTCGATGCTCCTATTACACTGAAAAAGATAGCCTATGACCTCCAGAATCTACAAACAAACTTCCAAAACCACTCATATCCATTCTCCATGAGAAAAAGGATGAATTTATAGGTATTTTAGGTTCATTTGACCTCATTGGCTAAATGTTCCATGGATGGCTGAGTTTCAGGGTTCATATGCCTCGGTCTTGTCATTGTTTGACACCTAGGGATAAGGTTTACATGGTGGTCAAATTAGAAACTGTATTTAAAACAATTAAAACCCAAAAATATCATAGTCTATCAATAGAACCCACTGGCAGTTATCAAACAGCGCGTTGGCTAACTATTGCCATGTGACTAGGCCGAGTTCCTTAGCACCTAACTAGCTAGCTGCCACATCGGTGTTACCCTCTGGCGGTTCTATTGTGTGGTTTTCAGTGTGTTCACATGTGTTGTCGCAGTTACAACCTCCGCCTGGTTATCCTATCTGCCACATTCATCACTGCAACTTCCGCCCGGTTGGCTCACTTCTCACATGTATGTGGTTTCGACGCAGTTTATTGTTGTAGTTAGGAACTATGGTTAATACTCCGCTGACTCTCACCCCACCATTAACCCATCTGCTCACATGATCACAGTTTCTCTATGGTCTATAGCGCAGTTAACTGTGTTATGTGTTTTGTAATGTTTTACAAAGGTCTGCAATGGGTTTTAGACTTAGGTTTATGTGTTTAGGTTTGTATTAAGTTTAGGGCTAGGTCTTAGGTTTAGTCACTTAGGTATTTACCATAGGTTTTTATAATGAATTAGGTTATTTCTTTAGTGTTAGACTTACACTTTTACATCATCTTAATTAAAAAAAAAACCATTACAACAAATTGTCACAATGTTACATAAAACACCACATGATGATAACCATGAACCAAAACATTGAATCAACACTGGATACTGATGACGAATGAACGCTACCGATGAACTGAATGCTGACAATGAACTGAACACTGTGTAACTGATCTGATGAGATCCTCCTGGATCATCAGGGTTATACAAGGTTGCATGCAGGTACCCTACCTTCCCGTGTGTGGACATCATCAGCTGGATTGTCTCACATACGGAAAAACAGGCTATGACATTGAGTAGTTCTAGTGGGAGAAATATTTCCACCTTTACGGAAAAATACTTTCAGTAGATGTATCAATTGCCCAAGCTGGTGGAGCACATGGACTCACTCTTCTATGCTACCCATAGCAATGTGAATACAAGAGACATTTTCAAGCGCTAGGTGAAAGAAGTGTCAAAGTTTATATAGACACCCACCCATGTTCACAAGACAAAGTCCATCACGAAGGATTTTTAGTTTTTGATCATATTTTCCTGTATAATATACTATAAAGAGAACAGAGTGACCTTCCCTAAAGTGTGGGAAGTCTTACTAAACAAGTTGGTAAGTATGGGAGGCCATTCAACTGATCGGATTTGTTGGCTCAATAGTTGAAGTCCCATGTAGCTAAGGCTCAAAATACACCAAAGAATGATCAAGCAAGGTTTTAGATGTCTGCATACTTATTGGATGCAATCTGTGCACAACAACAGTTCCTTGGCATGAGCTAGACACAGACACCACAAGAGATTGTCGTGAACATATATTGCAAGTTTCTTTCCTACTGCAACTATCGAGGAGTGATGGCAAGGCTAACAGACCAATTTATCATCCCATTAGACAAGCTTATATTTGAGCAAGATCCACCTTACATGTCCCGAGAAGCAATGGAGGCGATAGTAAACGTTGCAGATTGGTATGCCTCACCAGGTGGCACCTTCATCAGAGTGTTTGGCGAAAATAAACCTTCACATGTCTTACCAAGGCATGCCACTGAAAAAATGATCATGAAAGAAGTTTCAGACCACCTCGCTATAGTGTTGTTAGTAGGACTGCATAGGAAGAAGAAAGTGTCATGGCCTGCTCTTCCTTTGCATATCTGATTATATGAGATTAAGAGCTTGAAAGATGCAGATGCTGAAGCTAAGGAAATAGTGAAATTTGAGTTTGGCACCAGGGATTTTAATTGTTATGATCCTCATAGTATTTGCAAGGACCACTGTACGAGAGTTTACTTTCCATGGTTCAATGGGACATTTCATTTCCCAGAGGAGGATCCTTGGACGTATTGCTCCAATGCCTCTAGGCTCAATGAGTTGGTTAGTATAGCAAGAACTTGGAAGGTTGCTCTTCAGACAGAAGCAACTCTAGAAGTAACAACAACAGTAGCAGAAGGAAGCAATCTAGTGTAGGGCAAGGGAAAGAGGAAGATTGTAGATGATCCCGAAGGAGAGAAAAGCTGCAAAATGATGCTAGATCCTATTATAGTAAAGGTAACTTTGGAAGTGGAAGTGAAGAGGGAGAAAAGGATGAAGAGAACAGAGCAGAGGAAGAGAGAAAAGTAGAGGTTGTAGGAAGAAGATCATCCAGGTGGATTTTGGTTGCCACTCCCCTATTCCACTGGGACCCCCACCACTGTCTATGTCATTTTTTCAATTTCCTTAGTTGTAGAACAATTTACTATTTCTGGCAGGTTTTTAGGTCCTGAACTTTCGTAGCCATTTTGATGCCCTAAACGATGTTTTTTGGGAAAATAGGGGCCAACAAGGGCCTTGAGCTAGTGTTGGTTGCTAAGAAGTTATATTCCTGAGATAGATATTTCTAACGAGGTATTGTGCACATCAGGCGAAGATTGAATGCAAAAGTTACGACCCTAGGAATTTGATGTACCAATTTACCCAAAGGGGGGCCCATAGTTTTTGCGCTTCATCTCCTAGGGTTATGTTTTGGATGTTTAGGGTTTTCCACTATTTCTCAATAATAAATAGACCTCCCAGCCTCATTGTCACATAGTTCATAGGCATGTAGCCTCTGCATCTCTTCTCATAGATAATCTACCATTGCCTGAGCTAGTCTTATTTCCATTTTGTTTGTAAGCATATTTCAGTATTTGAGATTAATGAAATGAAGTGTTATTTCTGCTGCATATCTGTATTTATGGTTACATCTATATTTTTTTGCATTCTTGCTTAAGTTCAGATCAGTGGTATCAGAGGGGTCTTCTCTTTCTTTGTTTTCTTTGCATGTCCCCAACGAGGTTGAGATTTAAGGAGCTGGGTCTCGAACTCGTCGAACCTTTGCAAGACCAACCTCACAAATCTTGACGACCTCCCATGGAAAAATGGGAGAAAGATGAGGGGGCAGGAGATCCTTTCAAAATCTTGCTTGAATAAGCTCTCGAGTGACAGAGGAATGCGATGATGGACAACTTTTTCCATATCCTTTAGCAACTACCAAGGGGTGACGCATCTCCTTCCAGTAGCTACTCTGGAAGTGCCACACCCTTTAAGGTACAAGTTAACTTTGATATCCCCATATCTAAGGTCAGATAGATGTGGACACTGTAGATAAATGATTAAATATGATAGAAGGATATTTTTCTATTCATGATTTCTCTAGTCGGGAAAATATTACTTTTTCACTTCTCAAAGTCGCCACCCACATCAAGGACTGGTGGGAAACCTATTGTGAGAAGAAGGATGAAAGTACACTCTCACTATTTTTAGCTGCACCCACTTAGAATTCATTCTAGGACACCATCAAGGAGAAGCACTACCCTATCGAGAGCTATAGAATAAATAAATAAAGTGGACCATGCTACCAATGTTTTTCATACCCTTCGCACGAAGTTGGGTATCAAGGATTCTGAGAAACATTTGGTACTCAAGTACCACGACTACCTACACAGTTACATCTAGGATGAGATGGAGTTCCTCGACATATACTTTCTTGGCACGACATATCGATACATTGTCAAGATTGAACAAAAGTTTAAATAAAAGAAGCGAGACTTTGGATCTATGAATTTGAAACAAGGGAAACGTGCCCCCAAACCAAAGAAAAAAGGAAAAATCCAAGGTGAGGTGACCCAAGACAACCCGTTAAAGCCGCAAGAAAAGAACAACACCATGAAGTCAATGAAGGACACATGAAAGTGTTGTGAGTTCCATAATAGCCCTAATCACAACACAAGTGAGTGTCAGGCTAAGCAGTTGCTGGTGGCCGAGTTGAAGGCTTTAGAATTAGATGCATGTTTCGAATCTGAGTCAGAACCCAACAAGAGGAATGAAAAATGGAAGAAGATTATTGATGTGGATCCTAGCGCCACTGTTACCACCACCAAGATCCAGAAGAATGAGGCCGAAAATCCAGAGGAGGGGGGGCGTCTCTTCCACTGAGATGTGGGTGAAGGGTTCGCCGCTACAATTCATCGTCGATAGTGGGAGCCAAAAGAACCTCATCTTAGCAGAGGTCATGAAGCGGTTGGGCCTACCGACCACACCACACTCACATTCATACAACATCTGGTGGCTTCACCAAGGACGAGATCTCTGAGTCAACCAATAGTGTCACCTTCCCTACATCATTAAGCCCTTCACATATGAGGTATTGTGTGATGTTTCTCCTCTTGACGTTTGTGATGTATTATTAGGAAAAACATACTTGTGGAAGCGACATGCTGTATATGAGTCGAGACCTCGCTTTGTTATTATTTATTTAGGTAATATTTTATGCCACATACTAGTGATAGCTCCACCTACCACCATCTCTTTGATCTCTGCTAAGAAATGTAGTAAGATCATCTACTAGACTATGAATTTTTGTTTCTTTTTTATTCGCTCACAAAATAAGGGGAAGAGCGTAGCCACATCCATGGCCCTCAGGAAGGGTTCCTCCACGCGACAGAAGCAGGTGGATATGGTCATGGAAGGATACAGGGACATCTTCTCCTCACCCATAGGGGTACCCTTGCACTATCAGGTCAAGCATTCATTCGATCTAACTCCCAGAGCACCTCAACACAATGAGCTAATATATCTCTGCTCCATTATGGAAAATGCCAAGTATACGCAACGACATGATCAATGTCGAGTGCCACACAAGTTTCAGGTGGGTGACAAAGTTTGGTTGCATGTGAAGAAAGAATGCCTTACCAGAGCCCATCATAGGCTTATACCACTCTGATATGGTCCTTACACTATTGCTAAGGTTGTAGTAGACAATGTTGTTGAGTTCATCATTCCCCCATTCCTTGGCATACACCCAGTGTTCAATGTGGACCACCTTCGACCATACTTCCCACCATTACTTAACACACCATACATTGCAGAACAACTTACACCAACAGAGTTAAGCCCAGACTGCATGGAACATGCCACCACTGATTTGATTATGGACACACATGTCAAGAACACTCGCCAGGCTAAGATCCAACAATATCGGGTTGTCAAAGTCGGCCAATGCCTGCACCAAGGCAAGTGGCTCACTAGGGACCAAGTTCAACAGAAGTTTCCCCATCTCATGGAGGCACTCAACGCAATGGGGACCATTTCTTCCTAAGGGGGGAGGATTGATCCAGGTGTATATTGGTGGCCACCTGATCCAGGTGGCTCTAGACACATGCAAAAGTCCCAGAGGACTCAGAAAGGGTCAAAATTCAAAGTGGTCAGATTGCTCCCAAACTAGCACCAGAGTGTAGATCTCGTCGTCTGGATTCAAATGGTGTGAACAACACCCAAATCCGAGCTCGTATGCAGGAGAAAGATCTAGTCAAACTTGGGATGTGGGTCAGGTTTAAGTGTCCTACAAATTCACCATCAACCGGCGTGGGAACTTAACTCTCGAGAGTGGGCGAAATTGTTGCCTTTTTAATTTGTCTAATATCCCTTATATTAGACAAAATAAAAAATGACTATTATAATAAAATGGAAGAACATCTAAATAACAGTGGATGCTATAAAATTATTAACAAAGACCCCAGTGAAAAAAGCATGCGTGAAGTAATTAAAAAAATCAAAGAATCATCACTTGATGATATCACAAAAAATAAAATCATCCCTAATAGTTCCATTATTCCTAGAATTTATGGGGCTCCTAAAGTCCATAAACCTAACATACCTTTTATACCTATAGTTAATACCATAGGTTCCCCTACCTACCTTCTGGAAAAACCCCTGGCCAAAAAACTTAGACCTCTGTCTGGTAATACCCCTTCTTATATTAAAGACTCCTATTCTTTTTTTCAATGGATTAATAACAGAGAAATGAAAAAAGAAGATCTGATGGTCAGCTTTGATATTATATCCCTTTATACCATGATTCCTATTGGTGAAGCAATTGAGATCATGAAAAACATCACTGATAAAGAAACAGTGGATCTTTTGGAGCTATGCTTAAGATCCTCTTACTTCAGTTTCAAAGGAAAAATTTATGAACAAACTCATGGTGTGGCTGTGGGCTCTCCTCTATCCCCCATAGTGCCAACATCTTTATGGAGCACTTCGAAAAAAAGGCTCTTAGGTCATTTCCATACACCCCTGAAGAATGAAAAAGGTTTGTAGACGACATATTTGCTAAGTGGAGTCATGGGAAAGAAAAACTTGATCTATTCCTCAATCACTTAAATAGCCTCTCCGACCATATAAAATTCACTATTGAAATTGAAAACAACAACCAGCTTCCCTTTCTTGATATCCTTCTAGCTAAAAATGATGGGTCTCTTGGTTTCCAAGTCTACAGAAAGAAAACCCATACAGAACGATATTTACATGCAAATTCCCATCACCACCCTAAACAGAAGATTGACATCATTAGGACCTTAACCACTAGGGCAACCAGAATATCTAATCCTAACCATTTAAATGATGAACTCAACCATCTTCACAAAGTGTTTGAACTAAATGGCTATAACAGGAATACCATGAAAAAAGCCATGCACCTATCCTTAAACAAGAATAACAAACATACTAAAGATCAAAACTTATCAACTCCCAAGGTCTCCCTTCCATACATAAGAGGCACCACGGACAAAATTACTAAAATTCTTAACAAACATAACATTAATGTAGCCTTCACCCTTGCTAACACCATCAGACAATTATTCAACTCAGTCAAGGATCCCATAAACCCTAACCTTCAAAAAGGTGTTTATGTGATTCCTTGCTCATGCGGGAAGGAATACATAGGTGAAATAGGTAGGTCTCTTAATATTAGAATTAAGGAACACACTGCCGACTTGAGAAGAGAAAGGACCTCGAAATCAGCCTTAGTTGAACATGTTCATTCTTCCTCTCATTACATCTGCATGGAAGAAGTCAAATTGGTTAAAAGAGAAGGCCACCATCTTAAAAGGAAAATCAAAGAAGCCATTGAAATATAAAAAAGGAAGGACAACTTGAACCGGGATGATGGGTTAAAACTAAGCAACACCCGGAAACCTTTAATTGAAATCTTAAAAAATCAATATTTAACTCATTATTATTTATTAATTCATTAATTTATCAATTCATTAATTTATTAATTAATTAACTAATTAATTAATTAATTAATTTTTAAATTAATTAATCTATTAATATCATTAATTAATCAAACAAAATAATTATCAAACAAATACAAAAATAAATCAATAGACATTTAATAAAATAATATAAAATAAAATTAATTAATTAGTCTATTCTTTTAATTAATTAATCAGACAAATTAGTTAATTAATCAAACAAATTAATGAAGCTATTAAACAAATTAATCAAAAATTAATTTTTACATAAAATTAATAAACATAATAAACAAATCAATAAATAATACAATCAATTAATTAATTTACCTTTATATATGAATAATTAATTAACATAATATAATTAAATAACCATTAATATATATAAAAAGAAATATTAACCATCTACTTTTTTAATAAATTAATCATACACATAAATTATGTAAAACAAATTAATAATATTAAAACAAAATATTTATAATTAATTGTATAATTTAATGAACATAAAATTTAATTAATAATAATTAATTTATCCCCAATAAAATGATTAAAAAATAGTAATTAATTCCTTATAACACTCCTTAAAAAACCCACCACACACCACACACACACACCACCACAGATTATTATATATAATATTATAATATATATATATATATAATATTATAAACAAATTAGAGCTCATGGATATATCATTACACTGAGAAGATCGATTGTCGCATCCCCTAATGATGGAACTCACATGGTAGTCTGAAACGTTGGTTCACAAAACTCATAACAAGTCATCCTCCCTTCTAAAGACTATATTATATATATAATATTATATATATATATTATATATATATAGGTGGCGGGCCATGACATCCGCCATCTCCATCGGACCCAAACAACATATATTATTAAAAAGTCAAATGGTAATTTTAAATGGGTCAACAGGCCATGACCCCTGTCGGCCCCGCCCCATGTGCCACACCATACCTGCATTATAGATATATTTATATTGGGGTGGGCGAGCCAAATCGGGTCAACCCAACCCACACCCCACCAAACGACACTTGTCAAAATTACAATGAGGGCGGCAGGGCTTGAACTCGCTCGACCGGTGTGGCTGGTCTACCTCTCGGAGGCCCTCACACCGCCACCCATGTGGCATTACCTCTTAAATAGTCAAACACTCAGTCGCATTCATTTAACACTACACACAGTATATACCACTCCATATTTAATCAAACAAAACCAATGGAATACCAAAAAAATAACGCGCCGAAACAATAAAACTTTAACGCACTATTTTGGAGATGTGGGGTTTTGAAACTGCAACCTTCGCCCTCCTAAACGACTCTGCCACCATTGGGCCATGGGGCTCAACCTTGATAGCTCTGCCCACATCTAATATATAAACCTTCGAATTCATTTGCGGGGAGGACGACGGAACAAATAAGCGATTTGAGAACCGAGAGAAGAGCGAAACCATGACTTTACAGAGCCCTGAGCCAAGAGCGGAACCATGACATAGTCCACAGAGGAAGAACCATGATGGCATGCTTTTCGAGACATAATTTTTGTAGAGAATCTTAAGATGCCAAAAAGATTCCCTAGGAGGTAAAAATATATTTTATTAGAATGTAACCAAGTTTACAATCATTTTTCTCAGATTTTCGCAGGGAATGCTATGGTGAGGTTGGATTCACCTTTTGAGTAGCAGGTTTGTAGATTCTCAGCAATGGAGAATCTTTGAGAATCTTGAGGGAATCTTCCAGATTCCTTGGAGGCTGAATTTTCCCAGATTCAAAATGTAGCCAACATTATACTCATTCTTTTCAGAATTTCGCAAGGATCTCAATGGCGAGATCAATTTGCTGATCTGAGCAACCTATATTCAGATGACCCAAAGGAGGGAATATTTGAGGAATATAGGGGGAATCTAAAAGATTCCTGTAGCCCCAGATTTTCTCTTTGTCAGAATTCAGAAATTTGACTGTCGATTTTACACTATTCGATGCCACAAATCTGATGGTGTAATCAGATTTTCCATTTGATCATTCCATTTTCAACCACTTTTCAAAGTGGAGTGCAAGTGTCATCATTCAATGTGCGAGCAATCATTTCCATGAGCTTCGACGCCACGAGATTGATGGTGCAGCCAGATCTAGTAGTTTATCATCCTCTCCTTCAGATAACTCCTTGATGTGAGGTATATTCAGTGTGATCATCTACTTATTTGTCTCTTTGGTTGAGATGCATTGTGTTGTATAGATTCTTGTTCAATGTCTGGTGTGGGATCTTGTTTTGTTCTTGATGTGAGATGTACATATTTTCATGTTTTGATTGAGATCCCTATGTTGCCATGTTGACGGGATACTCATGTGTCACCATGTATGTTTGAATTGAGATCCCTTTGATGCCATGCTGGAGGGATGCTCATTATTAACATACGTGAAATTATGTCATGCTGATAGGAGTCCTTTTTTGAATGAGAGTTCCTGTAATGAAACATCTCTTGAAGCCACTCCTACGTGAGGGCATATTCCTTGTATGATAGAGAAAACACATTCATGTACATCCTCACTCTTTCCAACACTTAATGCGGCGGCCTAAACCATCTTGACACCGGGGCCCGGAGACGTAGTCCCTCCTAGACGAACTCCATTATCAATGTCTTGTGTTTTATGTTGCTGGTTCTTGTCATGTTCCTTCTTCTTTACAACATGCATATATGTTCCTTATGCTCTTTTAAATGCAATTTTAACAACATCACAGAAGTAAAAGATCTTGTTTAAATCTAAGAGTTGAGTCAACTTGGATCACCACCCACCTATTCCACTGGGACCCCCACAACTATCTTTGTCAGTTTTTCAATTTCCTTAATTGTAGCACAGTTTACTATTTTTGGCAGTTTTTTGGGTCCTGAACTTCTGGATTCATTTTGAGGCCCTAAACGATGTTTTTTGGGAAAAATCGGGGCAACATGGAATTTTTACTAGTGTTGGCTGCTTGGAATTTATAGTCCTCAAATAGATATTTCTAATGAGGTATTTTGCATGTCAAATAGAGATCGTATGCCAAATTTGTGACCCCGGGAAATCAATGTACCAATTTACCCAAACAGGGCCCATAGTTTTGGTGCTTCATCTCCTAGGGTTAGATTTTTGGATGTTTCAGGTTTTCCACTATTTCTCAATAATAAATAGGCCTTTAAGCCTAATTGTAGCATAGTTCAGAGGCATGTAGCTGCTACATCTCTTCTCAGAGATAAACTACCATCGCCTGAGCTAGGATTATTTTCATCTTGTT
The DNA here is from genome assembly GCA_000404065.3 of Pinus taeda. NCBI lineage: Eukaryota > Viridiplantae > Streptophyta > Pinopsida > Pinales > Pinaceae > Pinus > Pinus taeda. The sequence continues at coordinate 51,056 of APFE031413701.1, read as the reverse complement.
TGTAAGCATATTTCAGTATTTGAGATTAATGAAATGAAGTGTTATTTCTGTTGCATCTTTGTATTTATGGTTATATATGTAATTTGTTGCATTCATGCTTAAGTTTGGATCAACAGCATTGAAGTGGCAAGAGACAAAGAAGAAGTTGAAGGAATAACAGGAGTTGAGGAGGAGAGAAAGAAAAGAGAATCAGAAGAAGGAAGAAGAACAAAGGAAGGGCGCGATGATAGAGGAAGCAATGTTGATACAGGTTGATGAATCAAAACAACAAGCAACTAAGGAAAAGGGTGAACAAATGTAGGATTGGGAGCTTTCTCAATAGGTTGATCAATTGATAGAAATGACATAAATGGAGTTGGAACAAGAGCCATAGAATGATGACACTGACATGCTACCGAGAGAACCACAGGTCATCCCTAAGTCTCCACCACCCCAGTAGCAGAGCTAGTCTTGAGTGCATAAGGAGATGTTTTTCTCCTTGATGATGATCCAATCATGGATGTGTACAATCTTATTTGATGAGTTCCAAAAGAGGATTGTAAAAGTGCAGAGGAAGCACTTTCTAGATGATCATGCATCACCTGCATTCATCAAGGGAAGGGTGATAGTGTCAAACACTAGGAATCACCCAACTGCAATTTCCCAATCCAACTTGGCCTATGCAAGAGCAACAAGATAAAATGTTTAGTATCTGAAGACCGAGAATGAACAATTAGCAAAGAACTTGCAGGATGCTAGGAAAGAGGCATAACAGTTCCAATTATCAGCACAGAATGTAGTTTCTGCATTGGGGGAGATGAGGAAAGCTATGCATGTTGAAGTATCAACACTTGGAGATACCATGTGGAAGCACTAGGATGGATTTGTCACTATGCATAAAGCAATTTTCCAATTCCATGGCCTACAACATCAGAGCAAAGAGTTTGTTCAAACTCTTAAGAACATACATGTTGACATCACCCGTGTACAAGAGTGGACAATGTAGTACAACGGGGCCCCGCTTGACTTAGTGAAGAAGATTAAGCCATAGGAAGAGCTAGAGAAAGTGAAGGTATGAATGTTGATTTAGAAAAACGAGCAACTCACCTCATTCATCAGCAGCACTCAAGCCTCATATGTGCGGTTGTACAGAAACTTGGATGTCTTGGTGAGTTCCCTCACTGATTCTAAAACCCAAGAACCAAGTCTAGCTAGAGATCGATGAGTACTTGGAGCAGCTAAGACAAGAAGCCACCAAGGAAGACTTGGAGTTGAACGCACACAACATGTAGAAGTACATCGATGGTCCTATCAAGATCAAGACAATGTTGCTCTGTTGGAAATAATACTGAGAGGGGGGGGGGGTGAATCAGTATTATCAAGACAATTCTTTTCAATTCTTTCATAGATTTGTATACGCTACTTTAGATAGAGAAACCAGTGTATATACACAACTTCAGTTAAAGAAAACATCGTATAACTCACAGACTTGTAATTTAATTATTCTTCAGATGTTGATTTTAAATCTGTGTGTCAGAACCATATAAACAATAACTAGGAACAGGAAAAATAGTGTAGACAGTCACACACAAGAACACAAGATATAAGGTGGAAACCCAATGTGGGTGAAAACCACCTGTTGCAATTCGTCTCCATCTTTTTCAATTAGAAACTTCTTTTTACAATGATTCTGAATTGGTGCAGTCCTTTACCAGTACGCAGGCTGCAACCTGTAGAGGGCTACAATCCTCTCTCGTTCTCCAGCTTCTTCTGGAAGGGAGCTACAACCCCCTTAGCTCTTGTACTAGCTGAAATACTAGTACATAGATGTTGACCTACAGAAGGCTACAACCTTCTCTTTTCTTCTAGGGACCACGTTTCATAAATTTTCAGACTGGATCCATGAATAACATTAATCAAACATCAAGATTATCTGCATCAACCAATCTTCTTTGTACAACTCAATATTGAATCAAACAATCACTTCCCAGAATGTTGTAACCAGATAATAACAGTGACCAGACACCAACCTTGAACCCAGAATACTGCAACAATAACCAAGGTAGCTAAAAAAAACTGTACGCTACTTCAAAATGAGGAACCTGCGTGCACACGCTTCTGTATAAAGGCAAACCTACGTATACGCTTCTTTGAATTACTGAAATTGCGTGTATACGCGCCTTCTCTGCGCTGAACCTACATACAGATCTATGAAAGACAATTTTCCTTTTCAAGAATATTAAACCCAGATTATCAAATTCATAGATCAATTCATGCGTCAAATAATAGATCAGAATCATACAAAGATACTACTTTTCAAGTCTTGAGATTTGACCCTTCAATAGAACTTATCCATCTTGTGATGCTTAGGTTACTCCTTGAGTCAAATCTAGCTATGCACCATCAATCACCAGTATTCAAGATCTCACTCCTTATTAGATATTCAACACTTGAGTCAATACCCTTGCCAAATGATCTCTTCATTTTTATAGTCTTGGCCTAGCTCAAACCATGGCCCAAAACCATAGATAACCAATACCAGGGACCCAATACCTGGGTTCAATATTTCGGATTCAATACCACGGTCCAAAACCATAGGTCCAATTACCATGGATCCAAAATTAATCTTTCCCACATGTACGCGCTCGATGGTCCTATCAAGATAAAGACAATGTTGCTCATGCTTTAGAACGAGTTAGACACAGGTTCCAATACAATATAATCAAATGCCATGGAGGCTATAGTTGCTTCTAGAAATACATCGTCAAACATTTTTGGGACACCATCACACAGTACCAATCTTGGCACCAATATGTGACCAAGAAGCAACAAGTGGAGGTTTGTCAGGCTAGAATTTCCCCAAGCTCTAGAATCATAGTGTTGTGTCTTGTTAGGCTGTCTCTACCTTATTTTGTCTTATATGGATACATATGTAAAATGTAATATTATTTTTAATTTTGTTGTAAGTGAAATTCCAAGCGTCAATATTGGAATATGAACATGTAATGTAATGTGTTATTTAGTGAATAATTTGAAGAGTCATGAGGGTAGTCCAAAGGTCACAAAGGGGAGTTGAAGAGTCACCCCCTCTTATTTCAGAACCTTCATGCATCACACTTAACTCTTTGCAAGGTCACACACTTTCTCTCACCCAAAGTTATCATACTTTCCTATGTGTGCTTCCATGTTGAAGGCATTACATTACCACCCATTGATGGGAATCCTACTCCAAACGGTGTGAGGTCTAGTTGGGACTTCATATTGGGGAGATCCCCTGAATGTTGGCGGGTCTAGCACCATCAACATTTCTGGCACTAGAAGGAGGCCCAGGTGACAATCTGAGCCCTTGAATTCTATTTTGAATTTCTGCACACATCTCATGAATTCTTCTAAAATCATAACCCCGACATGTTTGTCTAACTCTACACATTTTGAAGTGTCGGTGAGGATTTTAAATGACTTGTCCATAATTAAGTTCAATGGTGAGGGTGGGATAACCTTGCTCAGGCATGCGGTTTCTTTTCTCAGATTTTGTGATAGGCATGATATCCTATCTAAGGATATTCCCTGTGGGTTTTTTCCTCTCACATTCGAAGGGTGTGCTAAGCAATGGTGTCACACATTTCCTGCAGCCTCTATACACTCTTTCAATGAGCTTGTTAGTGAATCATATCGCACTTTCATTCTTTATTATTTTAAATCCCTGAATAGAAAAATTTTAAAATTGTGAAAATCACCTGATGAATCTCTTCAAGATTTTCATGATCGTTTTCTTCACTACTATTTTGAATTTCTTGAAGATGAAGTTGACTAGGAATTCTTGGATGAAATGTTTCAATATCTTGTTCATGTTTCTTAAAATGCATGTGATTTAAAATCTTTTGAACCTCTCCCAACATACCTTGGTGTTAGAGCTTCTAAATTTGAGACAGACAAGGTTGTTGTCCCAAGTGACCCTCCATCCCCTTCTCACGAAACAACTATAAATCCATAGGTTGAGGTGGGAGAAGTTGAGAATCCACCTATTGATCCATCACCATGTCCTTCTACCCCACCTGCTCAAAATCTCTACACAGATTTGGACTGTGACTCTGATATTTCTTGTGATGTTCACGAGGATCAAATTCTGGATGGAGTTAGTGTTTAGATACCTACTTGCAATACAATTTTTGATGAGTATGTGTGGGAATCTTAACAAGAATCTATGGTGAAGGATGAGCTCCTTCTATCCGCACCTCATCCGCTTTATCTTGACATCTTCCACGATTCCGTTATTTCTAGTCCTTCATGTGAAAATTCATTTTCGAATGTTTCTACTTTTGATCATTTGTAGAATACGTGGAATGCTAACTTTGCATTTGAATGCGAAGAGGACAAATTTTTCTTCCTTAATCCTCCCAATCTCTCTTCTTAGCTTTTCAGAAACATAGAGGGTGGGATTTCTCATTTTTTATTATCCCCTCTGTATGATTTGTCAGATCATGAGGATGCCTCTATTCATGATCTTGAACTTTCTGATGTGGTTGTCGTGATCTTTTCATTCATTCATTTGATCACAATTATGATTTATCCACTATTGATCTTTCTATGTAATTGGTCTTTGATAATCCATCTTCTGGTGAATTAGAATCTCTCCAAGTTGTCAAGGCACTTCAATGCAAGCTGATGGTTATGTCAGGTTCTTGTAGCCTTGAGGTCAGTTCCACTTCAGATCATAAATTTGTTGAATCTCTCCAGGTTCCTCATCACTCAGTTGTTCACATTGAAAACCAATCTATCTCACAATTTTTGCATCCTCCACTGGAATCACTCGATCCTATTGCTCAAGCATTCATTCGGGGAATTTTTAGGTCTAAAATGGGCCTCCTAAGAAAAATGTACAACCAAAATAAATTTTATAAGAACCAATAGGATTCAAGATGATGATGTCAACAATGGGGGATGATCCACCATTTTTGGAGTAAAAAAGTAAAAAGATTAAAAATAATAAAATAACAAAACTACTTTTTCAGCTTGTATTTTCAACTTATCTCCTTGAGGTTTTACTCAAATTTCAAGCGGGAGTACTCATTGGATGAAAAATTTAATTCCTCATGCAAGGATTACCCATATTGCATACTTTTAATGGATCCTTCTACACGAAAAATGAGAAATACATGAAAAATGTGATTACAATAACATTTTTCATGTTTTTCTCATTTTTAGTGTAGTAAGGTCCATCAAAAGTATTCAATATGGGTATTCATTGGATGAGGAATCAAATTTTTCATCCAACGAGTGTTTCCACTCGAATTCTGAGTAAACCCATTGGGAGATAAGTTAAAAATATGAGTTGAAAAAGTATTGTTTTTTTCTCCCTTTAAAATTTGATGTAATGTAATGTAATCTTGTTTTATTATTTCCATTATTATTTTATAATTTCCTTAGGAGGCTCATTCTAGACCTCAAAATCCCCTAATGGGAAGATTCGTATGTAGCAAGCATTGTTGCAAAATGAAAGTTTTCTTCATGTTTACTCATTTCTCAAATTCGAATATGTGTACATTCTTGTCTTCCAGTCACATTGTGTTAGGACACCATGGTACACCAACAAAGTGTCTCTCATGTGGTTTCCATTTTTACTTTTCTACAGATGCATTCAAGCTTCAAACATTCTGGTTTGCATTGTTTTATCTTTCTTGTTTGTTTGTTTTCTTTCATATCTTTCTTGTTGTTCATGCTCTTGCCTTCATGGGAAAACCAATGCACCGATGGATGCATTGGAAGTATCACTTTACGTGAGTTATCTTATGTTCTACTTAGGTTAGGAGTATGAGTAGTTTTTCTTTTCTGGTTTGTTCCTTGATTTTCTTACTTTGTCTTGTTTTATCTTGCTTCTTTCCTTTTCTGTTTTCTTTTGCAATTATATATTAGTTATCGCATGAAACTATGTTTGGATTCTTAGGCAAGCAGGGTGAAGTCCATGAGGAACTTGTACTACTATCAACACTTGGTTATCTGTCTATTCCCTCTCTTTATGTTAATCTTGCATTTCTTCTAGTCGATGATACCCTGATGGAAAATATGTTCCTTTCAGTGAGAGTCATGGTGAAATCATGATGCTTACACTCTTAATAAGTACCACCTAGTCAAATCAGTTTTCTTTTTTGGTTAACCCTTGTCAACTCAATTGAGTAGAGTAATGAGAGGGAAAAAACCATAAAAAGTATGTCAGAGGTATATATAAATATCCTTCTCTGAAGGGACAACCTCTTTTTCTCTCAATAAGTTGGGATCCCACTTCCACCTCATGAAATAAATAAGTGCCTATGCACATTTCTTTGAAAAATAAGGAATGAAAAAATTAAATAAAGGGTGAAAGAAGAGAAAGGATACCTGTGTAAAGAGGTGAAGAAATTAACTCCTCTGGGGTATTGTCTAGGCTTGGTAGCAGTGAAGCAATGCTTGTGTTCCTAAAGTGACTCCATCGGGGTACTTTCTAGGCTTGCTGGCAGTGGAGCAACAATAGAGATGAAACTTAGAATCTGACAGACTATTTACTTGTGCATCTATATACCCCTCATCCCCAATTGAAACAACTTGGTTTGAATTGTCTTGGTATGTGTGTTTCTGATTAAGAGAATGGTAGGGACTACATATTTAACTCAAGCTAAGTGAAGAATCTATGATAATCGAAGAACTGAACAATACTTCCTGAAGATTTAGACTCATTTTTCATGAGACAAGGTCCATATGGAGAGTTGGAGTTCTACATTGTGTCACAAATGTTGTAGAGGCTATAACCCCCCTCCAAAATTTTGCCTATGCTTCGATTTTGGAGCCTTCCTTCTAAACCACATCAGCTCATCTTGCATTGATCCAGGTATCCCTATTTTGAATAAGACTTATCTTTCTAGTTCGTCTTGTATTTTCTTACTTAGTTGATTTTATAACTCACAAGCTGATCTCCCGACTTGGTCCCACATCAGTTGTAGGCTTGCACCAGAAAACTACGCAATTATTGAGGGAAACTATCCTTGCTATTGGGAATTGGATAGTCCTGACTGCCATTGAGCCTTGAGCTCTTGAACTGCACAGTCATGAGGGAGCTACCCAAAACTAAACACAGGTATTGTGCAACCCTCACTAAGCTTAGAAAATGCGAAGTGCACTGAGCTGAAAAGTTTCCCAATTCTCGGAACTGCGTTGCCTTTCTTGGTAGTTTGCATGGAAAGTTTCCCTGAAAAATAAAAAATAAAAAATCAAAAAACATCCCTAAAAAATAGGGATCTATTTTTACTATCTCGAAGGAGGCATTTGCATTATTTTTAGAAACTTCCACCAAGTGTCACTTTTTCCTTGATTTTAGGCATGCACGTCATAAACCCTAATTTGTCCAAATCTATTTAATTTATGTGTCTAGAGCTCATTTTCACACTCTATCTTGGAGCTCTAACATTCCCGAGGAGATCAAGGAAATTTTGGTGCGATCGTCGTCAATTTTTTGGGTGAGTTTTTCTTTTGTTGTCTTTTGTCGCTTTTTGTTGTTTAGCTTGTGTCAGTATTGTTTCACTTATTTCTCTACATGTTTGTTGACTTATTAACTTGTTTTAACTTATAGAAGTGTTGTTTCAAGTTATAGATTGCCTTCCCAAGTGTCACATGAGTTTTCCTATTTTTGCACCAATGATCGTTGTTGCGGCGACTCTCCTCACATTCTTCAATTTCCTTCGGTTTAATCAATTTTTGCACTTGTTTCACATGCATGAATCAACACTAAGTCAAATCTACACTCATCTTCACAATATCTTTCAGATCTACTTGTTTTTCCCACTCCCCTTGGGCAGATCTAGGTTCCCTTGCCCGGTACTCACTTTGTCCAGCTTAATCTGCACAATCTGGAGACTCAAGCTCTAGCTTGGTTTTTGGAATTATGTAGAGCATAGCCTGCGCTAGATTTAACTACGCAATGTGGAGTTCCAGGAACCCGCCTCCTAGCTTGGCCACTGAGACTGTGCAATGCGCAGTCTCTTCCAGGCCTTGGCCGAGGCTGAACTCCATATTGCGTAGTTTCAATCATCAATCTTCCACCTTGATTGTTGGGACTTCATGGTGCATAGTTCCCACAATTAGTCAGCCACCCCTGTCAAAAAAACTTTGCAATCTCTGACATCAATTGCCCGAATTGCTGCTTGAACTTACCTTGAAGTTTTTTTTCTTTTTAACTGACATTTGCTTGCGATGAGTATCCTCTTTGTCCCACAGGTACAACAATTATTGTGCATCTCTCTAACATTCACATTTAAAATGGCATCGAAGAGAGTTGCATCAAAGCAAACCTCCAAGAGAAATATTGGGGAAGAAGTTGAGAAGATATTAGTTAATTTACCATTGTATGTAGATACTTAGTTGTTTATTGAGAAGGGAACACCACTGACATGGCAACATATCAAAGACACTTTTGAAAAGGACTTTAAGGAAGACTTAGGGGACTTGCATGTTTATCTTAGGATCCAACAATCAGGGTTATAAAAGGTTGCATGCAAGTACCCCGCCTTCCCATGTGTGGAAATCATCAGCTAGATTCTCTCACATATGAACAAACTATAAAATTCAGTAGTGTCAGCAGGAAAATTATTCCCACCGTCATGAAAGAAGACTTTCAACAGATGTATCACTTTCCTGAGTTGGTGAAGCACGTGGACTCACTTTTCTTTTTAATAATTTAAAATTTTGTTTTTTCCCCAAAGGAAAAATCATAATTTCCATTAATCATAAAATGAAAGTTACATGTAGCAGATGCTATATAACATATACAAATAAAGTTGTGTAGATGGTTAGATAACTAATATATCCACTGGTTATTAGTATTCATACTTGCATATTCTATTATAAAAATATTTATAGTCATACATGATTTGAATGACATCGATGATATGTGCCATTCTATACATATGTGCCAATAGATTATATGAAACATAAACATAACATAAAAAACTAAAACAGAGTAGAAGAGGTGAAGTATCCTATGAAACCTCAATAATAATTATGTGCCAATAGATTATATGGAACATAAACATAACATCAAAAACCAAAACAAAGTAGAACAAATGAAGTGTCCTATGAAACCACAATAACTAAAAAAAATGCCTCATATATCAAGTTATGTCTTGCCATCTAGCCATCCAGAGAGATAATTGAAGGGACAACGAATATATTGGTAGTGTTCTTTCCTGTTGTACTCATGAATCATCCATGTGCCCGGATCCTACTGCGCACCCTCTTTGGATAACTGATCAAAAATGAAATTCCTTTCCATGTATATATGTACACAAGAAATATCATCAAATTGTGCTTTTATCATTAAAATATCTTCCAATAAATTTTTGAGTGTGTATGTGTGACATTTCACTATTCGATTGAACCAGTCAATAACTATTTTTGGGTCACCGAATACCTATAGTTGCTGACACCCTTTTTCCAAGGCAAATAGAATAATGGGCTTCAAACTGAATAATTCAGCAAAATTATTTTAGCATGGTCCTGTTGTGGCCACCAACAACCCCCCTCTTCATATAGTGTTATTGCTAATACTAACTAAGTGGGGACCCTTAGTCAAAAATCTTTAAAAAATCACTTAGTGCTTATACTTCCTTTTGGACAAAGCTTACCATCATGGACTTAGGAAAATACCTTTGAAAAATCTAAAAAGCTTAAGTTTCATGATAAAGGAAGTAAAGTCACTCCTTAAGAAATATTGCATCGCGCAAAAAACGATAGGATGCCTTCTTATGAGCTAAAACAATGCGAGATTGTGACGTGAAACTCCATCGCATCGCATGCATCAATGAGAACTCACATTGGAAAACCCCAAAATCGTCGATATGCGATATTGCATATTGCATATCGCAAAAACACATAAAATACACATAACGATTAAATGATCTTGCGATCTTGCGATGCAGTGATAATGCGATATTGCGATCTTGCGATAATACAATGTTGTGATCTGCGATACTGCGATGCAAATCGCAGAATCATTCCATCGCAGATTTTCCTGGCTCAATATTCAAGAAAAAGCTTTTTCCAGAAACCAAGAACTGGTCATGCGTTTTAATGTTAATTAATGAGTTATATGCCAATTGTTAATAAAATATGGTTTTGTGTTTATCAAGGATCCAGTTCACGTAAGTTGGCATGTTTTTGCATCTTTGGCATCTAAAGCTTTCCTGTCCTTATTTTTATCATTACTTTCACCTCATTTGTAAACTGCAGGAACGAAGAACAAAAGGTTATACAATACAATATGCAGGCTACTATGAGGAAGAAAGGCAGGAGTCCAATTTCCATCTGCGAAGGCACACCTAATCTGCTTGGGGAAGAGAATCGTAAGGTAATGGGATTTGCGGCTACTACAGGCCCATCAAGGTCAGCTGAAACATTAGTTATAGATTTAGCTCATTCATTCATGCATTGGAAAGCAGCAAGGCCCCAAATTCTCACATACACAGACATTGTTGATGACAAAGATGAAAAGTTTAAGAATCAGGTCAAGAGCTTACAAAATCATTATCTTCACAAAATTTGAGCTTTATATCTCCCAAAAGGTGTAAAAGGCGAAAAATGCATCAAGGAAGCCCGAATCAAGAAACAGAGGCAGTTTCCAATGTGCGATTAGCGCCTAGCGCTAATCACGCATCGCTGAGAAAATTGCTCAAAAAGGAAAGCTTCCAATTGCTCAGTTATCTGCAAACCGCAAAAATTGCAAGAGGCCACGCTAGAAACAGAAAGCTAAAGAAAAGTCAGAAGCAATTTTAGGGTTAATCAAGTTAAATTGGGAATAATACTGGGCATACATGGTAAAGTCACATAGTCAGCGGATGATTCCCACGATTCTGCCGAAAAGATGGCGCCGTATCTTGCTAATTTCATTTCACGGCACAATTATAAGCTGAAGTCGGTCGACCAACTCTTCTCAGGCAATGTTGAATGCTTGCGATATTAAGGAGAAAATACATAAATAGTTAGATGTTATATTTAATTTTATAAATAGTTTTATGTTATTTTTGCTTAGAAAAAGGACGGTCATTTAAACCGCATCCTGAATTTTTGTAATAAGTTATTTTTAGTTTCAGTTAGTAGAATTTAAACCCTTCTCATGTATTTAGAGAAGGGTCCAGAAATTTGTCAAAAACTTGTCCTCAGAACATGCACTTTTGCACCCTCCAAGGAGGTTTTGATGAATGGATGGAACATGATCTGTTAATGTTTGAATTTAATATCTTCTACTGATGTTGCACTTATGTACTCTTAGTGGATGTTATATCAAGGAGAGATAAATCATTGTCGCTTGAAGCTCATGAGTAGGACTAGTTATAAATGGTACTTTTATCTCTTAACCATTTCTGCTTATGTGTTAAAGTGATATTCAGTTTTAGTTGTTTATATATTAATGCGTGAATGCCTGAGTTATCATTTGGCACTTTTGTACGGTGATAGCTATTTATTTATGCTTAATGTATGAATAGCTCATTATGCATTATGTTTTTCACAACTGTTTCGTCTATCTTTTTATACGAAGTGGTTCATCTTTATTGAATTCTTTTCTCATAATAGATGAATGATCTTTATTACCAGTTGTTATTTGAAATCTTTTTAGATCGCATAATAGAAGAATTACACCTCAGGTTAGTATAGACTGAGATGTTTTCTTCTTATTAGAATACAATAGCATAGCACTAATTTAAAGTTAGAATTAGAACATCTTAATTAGGAATCATTAGATCAGAAACATCAAATTCTACACACACACACTCATAAATTGGGAAACTGGTCCCATATCCCCAGTCGGACCCACTATAGCAAACGGATAAGGAGCTGCCAACCAAGGTCCGGACCGGGCGGGTATCCCCCCTTGTTGTAGACCCGATTTTTGGGGCTTCAACACACTCATACTAACTAATCCTGGACCCCTATAATATAGGGAGAGGTTATACACGACTTTAGAGAGACTTCCAACTCGAAATTCCTATGTTAACTAAGTCAACCCACTCTAGTTAACTATTACAAGTTGCTATGAGAATAAAATTCGATTTTAATTCTTAGTTTATTACAAGGACAAATTAAACTGGAATTTCTAGATTCTATTTTTATCATTTCTTGTTGCTATTTTCAACAACTACGACAAACACCATCAACAAAACCAACATAATGGTTTGATGACATCTGCGAACTAAGTGGAACACAAGGTAAGTAGAGGAAACATGTCTGCAAAGCAAACAATGACACCAAAAAATCAAAATGCACACTAATGAATTCACACACTAATGTAAAAAAGTAATTATACAGAAATCACGCATAATACATTTTTAGATAAAGCCCATTGCGGGGCTGTGTTAACGCATTAACTTCGTAGTCAGCCAACTCACAGGCTTCTATTTGAAAAACATGTTTAACAATGTATGGCCCATGCCACATAGGTTTGAGCTTCCGAGATACCAACTTATTGTTGGCTTGGTCATATAACAAGGCCAAGTCACCTTCAGTGAAAACTTTTGGAGAAAAAGTTTGGTCATAATGAGATTTAACTCATTTGTTTTGTGCTTTGATAACCATTGCAACAATATGACAGGTTTCATCAAGCCTCTTGAGATAAAGTAAATGTTCCTCTTCAGGTGAGGTATCAAGGAGTAATTCGATAACTAGTTTTAACGAAGGAATCTCACACTCTATAGGGAGTGTCACCTCTAAACTGTATACCAACTAGAATGGAGTGAAAACAGTGGTTGTCTTAGTCGAGGTTCGGTAATACCAAAGAGTCGAAAACAACATGGGATGCCAATATTTGTTATGCTTTCTAGTGGTACGTTGAAGCATAGTAACTAAGACTTTATTAATTGCTTCAACTTGGCAATTAGCCAGTGGGTAATAAGGAGTTGAGCTGCCGTGATGTAGACCCAACTAAGCAATGAGATCTGCCATCATGTACTGACGAAAATGGGATCCGTGATCAGTGACAATGGCTTGAGGGACACCAGAACAGGCTATGATATGGTTAACTTGGCCCATTTAGTAAAATAGTCAATGACAAAAATGATATAGCCATGCCCCCCGACTGAGAGAGGGTTACAGGTCATGAAATCAATCCCTCATTTAGAAAATGGGCCTATAGTAACAAATAGGTGTAAGGGTGTGGGCGGGGCATGCTGTTTACGATTATATATTTGACATTCACGACACTTTCGAACTGACAAAATGAAATATTTGAAGATAGAAGGCCAAAAATAATTGGCGTGAAGAATTTTCTGAGCAGTGGATAGCCTAACATGTGACCACCACTTGCCCCAGAGTGGCATCCATTTAGGACTCGTTCAACCTCTTCAAGTTTTAAACATATGTGAAGAACAAAATCAACACTAACTTGGTACAACGTATCACCAATAATCCGATAAGGTTGAGACGGATGTCGGATGTGGCGATGGTCAGATTGAGACAACTCAGACTGGAAAGTCTGGGTCTATAGATAAAAAATAGTATCTCCATACCATGGGTCAAGAGTACTGATGAGAAACAAGGTTTCATTAGGAATCTTCTCAGTAAAATCAGTGGAGTTATTTGTTGAAGGAAGGGCACAGATCAATTCGGCAAAAAAAAGCGATTTATTTGATTTGGCAACAGTAAACTCCAAATCAAACTCTTGCAGGGTAATGATCCATTTAGATTATTTGCCCCCAAGAAAATGAAAAGTCAGAATATAAGTCACGGGGGTTACAATGAGAAATCACTGTGGTCTTCCATAGAAGAGTATAATGGCGAAATTGTTGGACAACATCAATCACTGCCAAGGTGAGCTTCTTGACATGAGCACATTGAGTTTACGTGTCAATAAGACTTTGATTCAAATAATAAACCACATGTTCATTTCCATCATCATCATCCTAGACTAGTACCATGGAAATGGCATTGTCAGCCGTGATCAAGTACAAGAAATAATCGCGGGGGTAATCGGGGGGATGAAATAAAGGATCACTAGTGAGTGTTTGCTTTAGAGCATCGAAAGATTGTTGAGTGATTTCATCCCACATGAATGCAACACCTTCTTAATTAAGTGAGTAAATCCCTTGGAAAGCTCAATGTAATTAGGGACAAAACAACAAAGAAAATTGGCCTTCCCTTACAAAATCTGCAATTGGTGCAAGGATGAAGGAGGGGGTAGATTTACAATAGCCTATACTTTTAGAGGATATATTCAGATGCCTTATTTAGACACAAAAAAACCCCAAGACATGACCAGATGTGACACAAAAGACACATTTATGCAGATTGAGGTGAATATTATAGTGTCAACAACGTAGAAAGATTGCTTGAAGGTGGTTCGGATGGTCACGAAACTTAGCAAAATGTGTTGGTAAGTCATCCAAATAAGGTGAATGATGTGCTTAGTATCATGGAAGGCATATGACATCACTCTCTCGAAGGTAGAACCACCATTTTTGAGACCAAAAGGGATATTTTTATAAGCAAAAGTCCCCCATGGATAGATGAAAGTAGTTTTGTGTTAATCAACAGGTAATATGTTAATTTGGTTATAACCAGAAAGACCATCCGTAAAATAAAATATCTCACTCTTAACACACTCATCAATGATTTGATCAATAAAGGGAGTGGATAATTGTATTTAGGGCATGCATGGTTGATATCACAGTAATCAACACAAACTCGAATTGTTCCATGCTTTTTAGTGACGGGTACGATATTGGAGACCCAGTCTATCAATGGGATGGGGTAAATAAAACTAGCCTTTAGAAGTTTTTCAACCTCTCCCTTAATAGCAACGACCTTTCTGGGATGCACTGGACAAATCTGTTGACAAACAGGCTTCACATTAGGATAAGTGGGTATTTCATGAACCACTATAGCTAGATCGATACCAGGCATTTCCTCATACAGCCAAGTGAAGACATCACAAAAATATTTAAAAAGGTCAGTGTAAACCTTGATCTCTTCCGCTGAATAGGAAACCCTGATGTGGATGTTCTTGACAATCTGAGGTTTAACAAAAATGTCAATTATCATCGTAGTAGTAATTATTCCCATATTACCTTTGGATATAATTTCATGGACCAAAACAGGTGTTTGAAGTGGATGCGTTGGGTTATGAGAAACAAAAATCTCAAGATAGAAGAAATATCACTAATATTTGGAAGAAACGAGGAACAACGATGAGCATCATTCTAGGGAGTTTCATCAAGAGACAAAACCTCAACAATACTCCCATCAGTAGGAAATATCTCATTCAAGGGATCTGGAGAATCCCAAGAACCAAGCCAAGGAGATTGCAAATACGCATCTAGGTGCATACTAAGAGTATTATGACTTTCAAAAGTAGTCGTTGAAGCCAAAATAACCTCTTGTTAAGCTTGTTCTAAAGGAATTAGAGGCATAGAATCACTAAAAGAATCAACCTGATTCGGAGTAGGGATGATCCATGGATCACATGAGGTTGAGATCATGTTGACCAAGGTGACATGTGGAGGTGGGAGACAAAAAGTTCCCATTAAAGCAGAATATTTGAGAAGACCTTCCCCCACGTTCTCATACGGAATATCAGTATTTCCCACATATGGGAAATTTCCATTTGAAGAACTGGAAGATAAAAAGGCCAATTGATCGAAAGTGACGATTTTCCATTCATGAGGAAAACAAAGCACACGAAATAAAGATGAAACCACACAAAACATGCCATGAGTCCAACTTAATCCAAATAGAAGGTTGTAATTCAGATTTTCATCTACGACTTCTACTTATAATTCGATAGTTTTCCATTTCAAGGTGATGGGAAAACTTGTGATAATACCATAAGTATGGGATCCTTTGCCATCAAAGGCTTCTAAGGTGTTCGGAGACTGATTGAGAGGTGGAGAGCCGATGGCTTTCCGACATGAAACAAACATGATGCAGGTGGAAGCACCCTCATTAATGGCAGTTTGATGGATCGTCTTCCCTTTTATAATGACATGAATCAAAAACACAATTTGATGGGGAAGATGAGGAACATGGTTTTCCAGATCAAAAGTGATCAAATTCGAATATATAGGATCATTTCATCCTATAACAGATAATAATGATTTCCAATGCATTCGAAAAGTTTGGAGAACTTCCAAGGTAGACATTTACGAAGGCGTTTGAGCCAGATCTTCAACAATATTGTAAGGTTGAGCGGCTCTAGCATTCAAATTATAGAATTACTTCGGAAGCACACCTTTAGGAGGTGGTCATATGATGGATTCATTATTAGGTCTAACGATATGAAGAGGACCAAAATTGGGTGGAGTAGAAGTAGAAGGTGTATTAGTGACTTCTTTTTCCACCGTCATCTTTTGAGGAGTTTGATAATATTTCAACTGGGTGGCAACAGAAATAGTCACTGTCCCACTCATGTAAACTTGAGAGCCTAAAGAGGCAGAATATTGTGGTTGTTCTACCAGTTAGGTATTCTATGATGGCAATGGATCTTTTAGTACAACCAGTGTCCCTTGAGTACATTTCAATAAGTGATTGACTTCCGCATGACGGGGAGAATCCTTGGTATAGTGATATTCCTCACAAATTAGGCAAGGATACTTAGGAGGATCATTAGTAGATGACTTAGGAGGATCACGTTTTGGAGTATTATATCCTTTGTTTCCTTTACCCTTCTTTTTACCTTTTAAGGCTTTGTCTTCTGCGATAGATTGAACAACATTGACCTCAAAGGTTTTACCAGGATTCAAAGAGGGTTTCGAAGGAGGATTGGATGTAGTATTCGAAACATATTTTTTTTCGAAGAATATTTATTGAAAGTTTGAGATACTAATAAATAATACCATCGACAGGTGGTATTCTGGAGATTTAGAAGATGCTGTATCTGTAGATGGCCTTAGAGTATCAGGCAAGAGATCATATAACGTGCCAAATTGGGAATATACCAAATCTAAATATTGGGCATGGGCAATGGCTTGATTTTCATTAACAAAGCCTCCCATCGCTATGTCTGCAACAATTTTGTTGGAAAATGATTTGGTAAAGTTGAAAACTCATCACGTATTTCAAACTTGATGAGACGACGCTGATGCCTCCATTAATGGTTGTGATCGAAGATGTGGGTAGCAGTATCCTATTTCAGAGATGTAATCAAATGGGTACCCATTTCATAATGAACCAGTAACTAAAAGTGAGTGAGGAGGGCCATGGCCAAAGAATTGAATCCTAAATAGGAACCTCAAGGTAACTCAATGTACCATTTCGTGAAGACACTCATCAAGGTTGGCTGAAATAGATGTAGATGAATAAAGTCGTCAACCCAAGAATTGGATGAACACTATAAGTAGTAAGTCATAACATGGGCCTAGGTGTCTTCTTTAGCTTTTCCTTCAAATTTTGGGCAATCTCTAGGAATCTTAGTGGGAACTGGAGGCTAATAAGGCAAATGAAGTATTAGATCATTAGTGAGCCTTGACACATCCGACAGTTCTAACATGGCTAAAAATGGAAATTGTAGGTTGAAAGGCATGGGAGACATTTGATAAGGCCTAGTTGTAGATTCCATCCTTGTTGGTCTGGGTTTTTCCCCCAAAATGGTAGATTTTGACCATATGGAGCTTGATATTACCCCCACAGAGGGGTACTCTGACCACAAGGTGGATTTTCCCCCCACAAAAGTGGGTTTTGACCAGGGTAAGGTTGATAATGACCTTCCATAGGCCATTGAGAATCATAAGGTGGATAAACATTTTGTGTGGCATATGGATTATAAGGTTGTTGTTGTAACTGCTGGCCTTGGTGATAAAACTGTTGGCCTTGGTGATAAAACTGCTGGCCTTGCTGCTATAGGGGTTGATCTTATGGCTACAAGGGTTGACCTTGTTGATATCAAGGTTAGTGTTGCTACTGCTAGGGCTGACCTTACTAATACAATGGTTGTTGGTAAGGCCCTTGCTGGTGCAAATATTGTTGATACTGCTACAAAGGTTGCTGTTGAACAATCCTTTAAGGAATTCCTTGTTGGTATTGATAAGTTCTAGTTGGGAATTGTCCATATGCACTGGAAACAAGAGTTTGACCAGGTTTCATATGAGGACATACTTGTCTAATATAAGGTGGATTTTTAAGTGCTTGTGAACGATATGGAACATAAGACTATTGGTGGGGTATCTGGGCTGAACAAGGTTGTTGATAATGGACATTAATTTCTCTAGCTAGAATAGATGATCCAACGAGATTAGGATTACCACTAAAACATTGACTCACCCCAACCATGTGCAGTTATGATCCACTCACATGGGTTCCACTTAAGACAAGAGGGATATTTGGAAATTCCCCCCATGCTGCAAATGAGTTGCTGGCACATTTTGTCCACTTGATGGGGGAATTGAGGAACTTATAGACGTATAAACTGAAATAGTCAGCTGTACTGGGATTGTAGTTTGGAATGAAAGTAACAGTTGTGTCAGAATAGTTGGTTGAATAAGAATTGAAGTAACAAAATTTGCAAAGGGATATGAGAGGTCACATGATGAATAAATGGATCAGAAGTAGGCATAGAATTCGATGACCAAATTGGATTTTGGTATAACGAATAAGCACTAGCAGATCCTGAAACTAGTTGAGTCAAGGTTGCATAACCAGGTGGGAGGATAGGCCCACTATTTTTAGGAGGTGGTGGAGGTGCAACACTTCCCACAAATGGATAAACTTCAGGTGGAAATTCATATTCAAAATCATTATTAACACTGGGAGTGTGAGTAGCTGAGACTTCCGGAGGATCTTGAGAAGAGGATAGAAACTCATCTTCTGAAGCCATAAGTGGAAACAGTTGGCGAGGATGAATCTGAGATGGTCATGGAGATAACTCCAAAGGAACACTAGGTCAATTGTATAGATTATACGGTTGTTGAGGAGATATCACCAATAGATCAAAAACCAGATCCAGAGGGAATAAAAAAAACTTCTGTGGACTCGTAGGGGTTTCTAGACCAGAATCTGAAGATGATGATGAGTCATGAGGTGGGGGATGAGAAGTAAGGGTTGGAAAATTGGGACAATTCCAAGTTCAATACCTTGAGCTTCAAGTGACCGTGAAAGTTCAGGACGAACTCCTTATGATGACCCTTTAGTATTAGATGATGAAGGGAATTGTGAGGTGAACATGGTAGTTCAACCGCGATGAATTTCTCTCAAAAGAAAAAATAAAAGAGATGATTTCATTGAGGGATTTAAAATTAAAATTTACAAGGAATTAATCAATATGAGGTCAAAAAGAAGCTGCATGGGTTCAACATATTATTGTTGGAAGTTAATTTTATAACTTAAAACAACAAATAAATAAAAAGGGGTTATACTAGGTAAGAGGGTTTACTAAGTATCCGTGAACCACTATATACACCTTAAGCTGAAACCAAGGACTTGACGTATGGTGGTTAATCTACCCAAATGCTGTGTTCGATGTATCACATTTACAAGGAGGTAGAATCAGTTAGATGTGGCTAAAATATGGAAACCTAGTGGGGTCTCCCAATATATACTCAACGATATGGGCAACACAAATCCATGTTAACACTGTCTAATGCATAAGCATTCGGTGAGAGCATTCTAATACACTTTCCATACTGAAGTGCCTCTTATATACCCAAAAATATTGGAGAACCTTCAATATACTTCTTTATTGGAACAAGATTTCACCCCCGGATACAATGTAGGCAGTTAACAACATCTACTTTGTTTAAAGATGCTGAACACATCTCTAGCCTAGACCCTTAGATATTTGTGTTAGGTTACAATTTCTCCTTAGGTTAATTGAGGTAAATTTAACATTTATCTTGAATTAGGTTTCAATTTTATGGCTCAACGATGTAACCTAAATTCCTATGATGTAATTAAATGAGAAAAATGAAATCTTTTCACTCGATCAAAGCTAAACTAATGAGGGAAGAGTGAAAACTAAACAATGCATCAATAAAAAAAATGAATCAAAACATATCTCCCTAACTGCTTGAATGTAAGATGTAAAAAATGAAAACTACTCTTTCACTTTCACTAATGAATGAATGGAAAATGCAATCTTATTAGAAGCAAAATCACTTTCTTTCACCAATTTGTACTAATATTTTTGTTCTTTTTTTTCACTCTGATTCAAAATGCAAACTAATGCATCAGCAAAGGAAAAATGGATTTCGAAACAATTAAAATGAAGATTTCATTCACTTTGGTTCGAAATAAAACAAGAAATCATTTCAAAAATACTTTAATTAAGAGATCCTTTCACTTTTGTTTTTCGAAACAACGAAATCAAAACAAGCATATAATTTCAGTTTCACCAAAGCAAACAATTGTAATCTATGTTTGAAAATGAAGTGAAATTAACTTTAAAAGTACTAATGTGATCCAATACTAATGAAAACAACTTCGCAAATATGAACCGAAAGAAACTTGAAAATGGTGTCTTAGACCTAGAAACCCTAGAATATAATCTAACTTCGATCACGCACCAAGAGAAGCAAAGTGACAATTGCAACCATTAAAAGACATCAATAGGGTAAAATACATTGTGATCACACTGGAAAAACACTCACAGAGGTTGAGGCACATTGAAAATTAGAAGAAACCCTAATTTTTTCTAGCCTCTAGGATCAGCACGCCTATGAAATGAAAAGTAGCGTTGAAAGGCAAATAAGCATGACTGTTAATCTAAAATCAATGTTGGAAACACTTCTGTAAAACTAGAAAACATGTTGGATGAGGAAAAGAAGGAAAAAACAAAAAATTTCAAAAATCAGACCAAACTCAACACTCTCAAGAAAAAAATAGTGACTGTATAAACCTACAATGATGCATAGAAGTCGAGAAATCAACAGTTGGTCAAACTAATCAGAGGATCAAATTGAAGAAATGGATGGAAAGGTCATAGCCTCCCCAATGGAGTTTCCATTTTGTTGTGTAGTTATATCCTCTCTATGGATAGAGATGATCCATCTAGCCCAATGAGTGGGTCTAGAAACAAACTAGACAATCTATAAGACACTTTCCTAGATTACAATTGAAATAAGAGAAGGGGAAGGAGAACTACCTCACTCTAATGCTATAATGCACTCCTTTGTTGAAGATATTGATCACTTTCTCCTCAGGCTCAGTCCTTGCTACTCATAGAATTTTAATACTTGCACAAGAGGCCAAAGACATGACAAAGCATAAAAGTGCAAAAAGCAAAATCAAATGTAATCCACTTAATAGATCAAGGAGCATTAAGATAAATGAAGCATTGATACAAGCATTTATGGAAAGTGAACCAATAGTTGTATATATTAATAAAAAAAAGAGGAAGCATACAAACTAGGCCTTGATGTTCGTAGCCCTCCTTAAGTGAATGTCCAAGTCCAAGCTCAAGTTCTCAAAGAACTCCTTCTCCAAGCCAAAGTGAATAGCATGTAGGCACTATCTCAACATAAGGGTGCAAATAATGAGAGCCCAACCATTTGGGATTGGAGGGGCGGTGAATTTATATGTGGGGAGAGGGAGTTAGGATCAAACCAAAGATAGGGGAAGGTCCTCATCTTAAGGATTAAGCTCATAGGGATAATATCAAAGTGTAAATTGGGAGAATTTGACCACATCCACAATGAACATCACCCAGTTCGCCATTCTGGAAGCCTCTAGATCACGAAGCTTCTCCTCCACTTTGGGGAAATTTTCATTTCAGGGTTTAGTGCAAGTATCCAGGAAAAACACGAGCTGGCAGCACGAGGCTCATATGTTGCAAGTTGCCATCAACATGAGACGACATTGTCAAAGTCACACTGACCGAGAAATTATAGTTTTGTGCTCATTTTTCTTAGGAAAGGCTCATGGAAAATTTTCATTAGTTCTTTAGGGAGGATCTTGACTGCATATTAGGATGGGTACACTGCATATTTTTCAAGGTTTTGACACTCTAGGGTATGACATAGGGAAGTGCAGGAGGTGTGACAAAATACTGTGTAACAATGGCTCATCTAATTTTTCTACATGGAAAGTTAGGTTGGAGATCAATGCTGATAACAATGGTGTTTTGGAATACATTCAAGGAAAGGTACCTGAGCCTCTGGAGAATGCATCCACCACTATTAAGAATAGATACAAGAAAGGTGAGGGGAAATAACTTTTTTTATAGCTGATGGTTTACAAGATAATATACTTGCATATGTTGGAAACTTCAATAAGCCTAAGTACATGTATGATAATATTGCCAACATGTTTGAGGTCAACAAGTTAAATGAAATCCTCACCTTGAAAGATCAACTCAAATACACCAAGATGAACAAAGGAGAGTCCATACAATCCTATATAATGAGGATCTCTCATGATAGAGATCAATTGGAGAAGATATGTTGGACAGGGAACTGGTGGTCCAAACTCTAGAGGTCTCCCCTCTATTTGGGAAACATTCATCACTACTATAAGAAAAATAAATTTCCTCCATTTAATGAAATTGTTCGAAATACCACTCAAGAAGAGTCAATAATGATAGGAAGAGGAAGGAGTCAAAAGCATGAAGAAGGAGAACCTGTTGCATACATCGCTCATGACAAGATGAAGAATAAATGGAAAGAAGGTCCATCAAATTCAAGAAAGCCTCCTCCTTGAAATTCTAGTGGAAGAAAGTAACATATGAACATTGTATGCTTCCATTGTGATAAGAGAGGTCACTATGCTCAAGATATCCTTGAGAAGAATAGGACCACAATTTAATAATAGAAGCAACAACAACAGGTTCAATAATCAAAGGAGGAAAGATTACTGATGGAATGACCACAATAGGAGAAATTATATAAGAAGAAGAGATGCTCCAAGCGACCATGAAGAATATCGTCATCCACAACAGAAGTCAAAATTCTCTAGATATGAAATTAATGTTGTGAATCAATTTGAATATATTCTTATTTCCGCTCTTACTAGTTCATCTCCTCTGGATTCATGGGATAGATGGTTTGTTTATAGTGGGGCTGCTCATCACTTCTCTGGTTACAAAGAAGGGAGTAAAGTTTGAAAGTCATTCTTGGAGACAAATCCACTCATCCTGTTAAAGGTTCTAGATCTGTCACATTTCATTTGAATTCTAGGGAGTCTATTGTATTAGATGATGTAATGTATGTGCCCGACAAAAAGAAGAATTTGGTATCAATCTCCGCTTTGGAAGACAAAGGGATGAGGGTTTCCTTCATTAAAGGAAAAGTTTTTACTTGACCCATTGGATTACTTATTAGAGATGCATTCAATTTGGGAGAAAGATATGAATGACTCTACAAGGTCATTGGAAGGCCACTACTAGCATTGGTTCATAATACAAATCATATAAGAAAATTATGTTCATAATACAAATCATCTAAGAAAATTATGGCACCAAAGGTTGGCTCATCTTCATTATGATGCTCTTCCGAAATTAGAGAACTTGGTCTCAAGAATTCCAAAGGTTCAAGTTCAACATGATGGAGTATGTCCGGGATGTGATATAGGAAAAATGACAAGGGGCTCTAGTGAGAACAAGACCGCTGACATCCTCCATCTCATTCATTCTGAAATATGTGGGCCGATGTCCATCCACTCTATTAGTGGATATATTTACTACATCACATTAACTGATGACTTTTAAAGGAATACATGGATATACTTTTTGAAGCATAAGGATCAAGCCTTTGAAACATTTACATAGTTCAAAGCATTGATTGAAAATAAAACAAGGAAGAATATCAAAATATTCAGGTCTGATAATGGTAGAGAATACATGTCAAATGAATTCATTAATTTTTCAAAAAAGGAAGGTATCAAGAAGGAAACAATTGTTCCATATACTCCCAAACAAAATGGTCTAGCTAAAAGGAAGAACATGTCTATAGTAGAAGCCACTCAACTGACACTCCATGATCAAAAGTTGCCTAATTTTATTTGGGTCAAAGCCTCACATGCTACCGTATATGTTCAAAATAGGATGCCTCATAAATCTTTGGAAAAAAAATCTCCCGAATAAGTATTTACAGGTGTGAAGCCCGACATTAGTCATATCCACATATTTGGATGTATCATATATTTCCATGTACTAAAGGAAAAAATGAGTAAATTGGAAGCTACAGGAAGAAAAGTTATGTTTGTTGGGTATTGTGAAAATACTAAAGCATTTTGAATATATATTCTTGTTCAAAGGAAGATTGAAATTAGTAGGGATGTTACATTCGATGAAGATGCCACTCTTGGAAAAGCTAGAGACCTTCCTCCGCTTCCTCCTCCCAAGAAGAATGTTGATATGGATATCTTGGATGGCCCTTCTGTGCTCGAATCCGAGATTGATATTGTTGATGATCCCATGGAGCCCATGGATCCCATAGATTATCATCCTGGTAATCCTCCTACTAGGAAGAGACCACTTTGGCTCTGTGACACTCTTCAAGATTCTGATAGTCATGTGCCTGATCAAAGACTGTTTAGAGAAAGAAAGAAGCCATATAGGTACGAGGGATATGTTACAACCATGACAACTATGATTCAAGTCAAACCTTCCACATTTGAAGAAGCCGTAAAAGAACAAGTTTGGAAAGATGCTATGGCCGAGGAATATGAATCTATTATGAAGAATGATGTATGGGATGTTGTGCTAAGACTGAAGGATAAATATGTGGTAAATTCAAATTGGATATTCAATCTCAAGCATGGAATTGATAGAAGTTTTGAAAAATACAAGGGGAGGTTCGTGGATCGAGGATTATCCTAGAAAGAGGGGGAAGATTATGATGATATTTTTGCACTCGTGGCTCGATATACAACCATTCATTTGATAGTTTCCCTTGTCGCAAGTCAAGGATGGACCCTTCACTAGATGGACATAAAGACCACATTCCTCCATGGCATGCTACAAGAAGAAGTATATGTTGATAAACCACATGGATTTGAATTAGGAGATCGTAAGACACATGTTTGTAGATTGAAAAAGGCATTGTATGTTTTGAAGCAAGCCCAAGGAGCATGGTACACCCCAAGGGTTGGTTTTTGATTTATGCACCCACTCATGGAAATTGTACCAGGTTGGCTTCACCCACATGCACGCTTGAATAGGATGGCATTGACATAAAGTGGAACTTGTTGGAAACCCCTAGAAGCCTATAAATACAAGTGACCTTAAGGCTCATTTGATCATCAAAACACCAAGAATATTATTCTCTTCTATCTGATTGGTTCAGTACATTGGTGAAGGAAAAGGTCATATGGAGGCTCAAAGTCTCAGATCCGAAGGTTGCTGAAAGGTTAGGGTTTTTGTTTTGGTCGCTAGCACAATACTATGGAATTTCACCTTTGGTCACAGGCATACTATAGGTAAGAGAGTGACCAGGAAGTCAAAATTGCTCTCATGCTAATTTGTTGAGGGCGACTTTGGGTTTGAATGCAGTTGACTATGATCTGAAGTTTTCTCAGGCTTTCCAAAGGTTGAATCAAGTTATCTCTGATATATTTAACCATTATATACAGGTTTCTAAAGTTAATGGGTTGTATTTTTTCTTTTGACAAGGTTGGATAGTGGTTATATTACCAAAAAAGGATGAGATGGAGGATGCTCCTATTACATTTGATCAAGATAATATTCGAGTGGTAAAAGTGTATTGGGAACGTAGTCCCTACTTATATGCTTGAAATCCAAAATTCTATATATTCCTATATCTATCCTGGCGTACTTCCTTACATACTGGCCTACAAGTAATATAAATTTACAAAACATTGTGTTACTTGATGTTTTTCATGGTTTATGAACTGACTGTTCCTAGGAGGAATGTTGCTTCTCACCTTGATGGGTTGTGTTTTCTCCCTCTTGGCTCATGGTGGTGGATTTGATATATATCACTACTTCCTCCAAGTGCACACATTTATTCTTGGGTGCCAATATCTCCACTTTTTGGCTTTCCATGCTTCTCTTTTGATAACTGAATTCCATTTTCATTTTTGACTTGATGTCTTACAAAGCATATTGGAATATGCTGATCATAAATTTATTTGCCTTACATGTTGCACACTCATCATTCCTTGTAGCTTTATTGATTGGGTTGAATTTGATCTTATTCACTTCCTTCCCTAAGTTTTTGAGATATTTGTTTTTCATTTTGTTGTTGCTATTCTTGTGACTTCTATTACCTAAAGTGCTCCTTCTGCTGCCTTTGCTTTGTGCTATTCTATTGAGTTTCGAGATTAGAGTAGATACTGTATTTAAGGTATGTTTTCCTTCCTGTGGAGAGTAATAGGAAACAAAGTAGAGGCTAACTGACAGAGCTTTAATGGGTAGGGAGCTCAACAATTCATGATGTGTGGGACAAGAGGAACTATGAAAATTCTTGATTGGTGAGCTTGCAATGTGCCTACTGCTAACTGTGATTAATGGAGTAAATAGGTCGTAATGGTGTGTGAGAGGGAGATGGAGGAGTGGGTATGATGAAATTTTCGAGTGCTTCTTTGTCTGAGGGCTAATGCAAGTCTCCTGATGGGGATCATTCAGAAAGAGGATGTTGGGAGAAGATATCAGATGGTGGCTCAGGGGGAAGATTTCACAGGAGGGATTTCAAATGCGTTGCATGATAACTGGGACATGGTTATTTGGATTCAGTTAAAACTAACACAACAAAGAGTAGTGTCGAGAGGCTTAGAATTTAAGGGAGGAGAGCTACTACAAAACCTGTCCAAAATGAGACATTTTGCTGCACCATTCATGGGAATAGGATCATGACCATCCTTTGTCTTTGGATTGGATAAGGATTATGATTTCCCAACTAACACAACAAAGAGCAGTGTCGAGAGGCTTAGAATTTAAGGGAGGAGAGCTGCTACAATACCTGTCCAAAATGAGACATTTTGTTGCACCATTCATGGGAATAGGATCAAGACCATCCTTTGTCTTTAGATTGGATAAGGATTCTGATTTCCCCCATTTTTTGCTTGATATGCCGTGAATTGGATATGATATGTCCTACAAGGATATATTCTTGTTGATTTTTTGTTGTCCTTTTGAGGGAGTTTTGGAATTTTTCACTCTTTTTTTTAAAGAGAAAATCTTGCTTCATGAAAATTGATTTGGTCTATGGAACTTAAGTGTGGTATATCTCTTCATTCTACTGTGTAGTTCCTTCTATTCTTTGAACTGCTTGGTTTGGTCTATGGAGGTCTGAAGTCTGAGATCCGAATGTTGCTAAAAGGTTAGGGTTTCTATTCTGGTCACTAGAACAATACTATGGCATTTCGACTCTGGTCGCAGGCATGCTATAGGCAAGAGAGTGACCAAGAAGTCAAAATCACTCTCATCCTAACCTATTGAGGGCGACTTTGGGTTTGACTGTAGTTGACTATGCTCTGAAGTTTTCTCAATCTGTCCAAAGGTTGAATCAAGTTCTCTGATATATTTGACCATTGTATACAGGTTTCTAAAGTTGTTGGGTTGTATTTTTTTTTTTTGACAAGGTTGGATAGTGCTTATATTACCAAAAAAGGATGAGATGGAGCATGCTCCTATTACATTCAATGAAGATAATATTCTTTTGGTAAAAGTGTACTGGGAACATAGTCCTTACTTCTATGCTTGAAATCCAAAATTCTATATATTCCTATATCTATCCTGGCGTATTGCCTTACATACTGGCTTGCAAGTAATATAAATTTACAAAACATTGTGTTACTTGATGTTTTTCATGGTTTATGAACTGACTGTTCCTGGGAGGAATGTTGCTTCTTGCCTTGATCGGCTGCATTTTCTCCCTCTTGGCTCATGGTAGTGGATTCAATATATGCCACAAATTCCTCCAAGTGCACGCATTTATTCTTGAGTGCCAATATATTTGCTTTCTAGCTTTCCATGCTTCTCTTTTGATAATTGAATTCCATTTTCATTTCTGACTTGATGTCTTGCAAAGCATATTGGAATATGTTAATCATAAATTTATTTTCCTTACATGTTGCACATCCATCATTCCTTGCAACTTTATCGATTGGATTGAATTCGATCTTATTCACTTCCTTCTCTGAGTTTTTAAGATATTTGTTTTTCCTTTTGTTGTTGCTATTCTTGTGACTTCTGTTACCTAGAGTGTTCCTTCTGCTGCCTTTGCTTTGCACTATTCTATTGAGTTCCGAGACTAGAGTGGATACTGTATTTAAGGTATGTTTTCCTTCTTGTGGAGAGTAATAGGAAACATAGTAGAGGCTAACTGATAGAGCTTTAATGGGTAGGGAGCACTGGAATTCATGATGTGTGGGACAAGAGGAACTATGAAACCTCTTGATTGGTGAGCCTGCAATGTGCTACTGCTAACTATGATTAATGGAGTAAATAGGTCGTAATGGTGTGTGAGAGGGAGATGGAGGAGCAGGTATGATGAGCTTTTTGAGTGCTTCTTTGTTTGAAAGCTAATGCAAGTCTCTTGATCGGGATTATTCAGAAAGAGGATGTTGGGAGAAGATATCAAATGCTGGCTCAAGGGGTAAGATTTCACAGGAGGGATTTCAAATGCACTGCACAATAATTGGGATAGAGTTATTTGGATTCAGTTAATACTAACACAACAAAGAGTAGTGCTGAGAGGCTTAGAATTTAAGGGAGGAGAGCTACTATGATACCTGTCCAGAATGAGACATTTTGTTGTGCCATTCATGGGAATAGGATCATGACCTTCCTTGGTCTTCAGATTGGATAAGGATTCTGATTTCCCCCAATTTTTTTGCGTGATATCCCATGAATTCCATCTGATATGTCCTACAAGGATATCTTCTTATTGATTTTCTGTTGTCCTTTTGAGGGTGTTTTGGAAGTTTTCACTCTTTTTCTTTAAAGAGAAAATCTTGCTTCATGACAATTGATTTGGTCTATGAAATTGAAGTGTGGTATATCTCTTCATTCTCCCGTGTAGTTCCTTCTATTCTTTGAACTTCTTGGTTTGCAAATTTATCAGCCATTTTCTTGTGTTCTCTTAGAACATGTTTGAAAGTCACCTCTCCTGAACCTTCCAGATTAGTTCTTATCCTCTTATATATTCTGTTTATGGCTAAATTGTTGGGGCTTTTGTTCCTAGCCATTGCCTCTATAATAATAGCTGAATCTCCTATTATGATTTGGTCTGAAATAAATCTCTTTTTAATTATCCTTGATCCCATTAACAAACTATATGCTTCTGCTTTGTTGTTTATGTTTCTCCTAGACCCCATTCATATGAAACTATCTATTTCCCATGAGGATGGATTACAATTCCTCCCACCCTTGCTTTTCCACGATTGTTTTTTGATGCCCCATCAACGAAGAGGCTATATCTTTCTTGTTTTTTTTTTTCCAATTTGCAAATTCTTGTTCATTTATCCTAATTTTCCAACTCTGAGCTAAAGGAGTTTTCTTATGTCCTTTTTGCCCATTCTTTTTTGTTATAGCTTTCCTAATCCAATATTTCTCCTCTTACTACTTGATGTTATAGTCCATTGCTGTAGTCCCTTTTGTGTTTAAGATTTCAGATGTTAAGCTCCAAGTTTTGGATAAAATTTTTCCTATTCTTGGGGTCTGGTCTTTGAAGATACTTTTGTTTCTTGTCAGCCATATTTACCAGCACAAGATTGCCAGAAGGCATTTCTAGAACCTCTTAATTATCACCTTGTTCTTTTTTGAATAGGGGTATGCCTTCTCCTAAGCTTGAAAAAGTTATGGAAAGGGATTTGCAAAATTTAAGTTGATTTCCAGAGCACTTGAGAGTTGTTTCCAACATTCTTTAGCTATATTGTAGTCCTCGAATAGGTGCTAGATGGTCTCTTCTTCCTTCAGGCACATAGAATAGCTGGAGGGACCATGGAAGCCTTTTTTATGAGGTTTTTAGAGGTTATGATTTTTCCTTTTAGGAGGGTCCAAATAAATATTTTGATTTTAGGTAGACTTTCAGTCTTCCATACTGTTTTCCATAGGCCCCCATCTTGTTGATTTTGATGATATTGGAGGGCTTAATAACATGTTTTGATTGTGTATCCTCCTCTGCTTGGATCCCAAACAAATTCATATTCTTCCTGAGTGCTTGTGGGTGCTCTCCTTTGAGGTGCTTCCTTAATCTATCCCATTGAACTTTTAGATTTGAAGGGATTACTATATTTTGCCATTCTTGCCATTCTCGCTTATTCCAAGTAGAGATTGAATGAAGTATGTTTAGGCCTATTTTTGTCATCCAATTTTGAATGCCTTCAAGTTCCAATTGAAACTTTAAAGACTCTTTTCCCATAATTCTGCCCTCGCATATCGAGACTGTTTTCCCATTGCCTGGGATTTTAGAGATATGATTTTTGAGTAGTGGAATTGTCTTTTTCACAAGCTTCCATACTTGAGTGCACGACCTTATGGGAACATTTTCATTCAATAATTTTTTTCTAGATTTGTCCATGTATTTTGTAGTGAGATTTTTTTTCCACCAGATCTCCTTTCTTGTTATCATTCTCCATATTACTTTCATTCCTAATGCAACATTCATTAAGCCAAGGAGTCTTATTGATAAGCCTCCTTGTTCATATGGTAATGTGACTTGCTCCCACGTGACCAAATTGAATTTTTTGTTCAATTGTTTCCTTCCTTGCCATAAGAAGCTTCTTATTATTAGTTCCATTTGTTTGTGTGCACTTGCAACTACCAGAATTATTGCGTACTGACAGATTTGGAGTGCCGAGAATAAAGTCTTAATCAAAATCATCCTACCAGGCATATTAAGTCACATCATACCCCATTTTTGGATTTTATCTTTCATTTTTTCAATCTGTTTGCTCCATAATTCTGCCTTCATATTCTCTTTGGAGATAGGGAGCCCCAGATAGAAGAAATGAGTACATTTTTCCTGAGTTGGTATTTCTAGAATTTGTGAGATCCTTTGCATGGTTTTGGAGGGAGTGTTCCAACCATATATTTTGCACTTTGAGTTGTTTAAAAGTCCTCAGAGACCTGAAGAAAGTCTTCTAGGACTTTTTTGAATCTTCTTACGATTATAGCTGAAGCCCCTCCCAACAAGAGGGTATCATCCACAAAAAGGGAGTGGTTAATGCTTTTGACTCCTCTTGCTATTTGGAGACTTGTGATGTTTCTTTCCTTCCTTTGTTTTTCTATGGCTTTGCTTAAAGTTTCAGCCATTATGATATAGATAAAAGGGGAAAGCAGACACCCTTGTCTTAGACCTCTCGTGCTCTATAAGAATTCACTTGGTCTTCCATTTATAAGAGGTGTAATCCATGGTGCCGAAATGTAAGCCTGGATAATCTATATTATATCTTGAGAGAATCCAAAATTTTTGGAGTGCCATTAGAAATGGAAGGCTGACCTTATCAAAGGTGTTTTCCATATCTAATTTTATAATGATTCCTTTCTCTTTCCTTTGCATGCTTGTATGGATGGCTTCCTGTATAATAATTACATTGTCAATAATTTTCCTGTTGGGCACAAAGCCTCCCTGATTTTTAGATATTATTTCTGGGAGCACTTTCCTGATTATGTTAGCTATTATTTTAGTAATAATCTTGTAGGAGGAGTTACAGATGGAAATAGGATGGAATCTATTAAAGGTGGATGGATTGGGTTCTTTTGGGACTAGAGCCAAATAAGATGATTTTGTATTGCTTCCCATTTTTTTTGAATACATTTCTTACCATTCTAAGGAAACCTTTTTCTATAATATTCCAATGTTTCCTGTAAAATTCTATTGTAAAACCATCTGGCCTAGGGGCCTTGTCTGTATGGAGGCTCCATATGGATGCAACTACTTCCTCTTCTAAGATCTCTATGTTTATTTCTGAATTATGCTCTTCCCTTATTTTGTTTTTGTGTGCTGAAGGAAGCTCTCATATTCTGCTATGTCTTTGTTGGCTATAAGGAGGTTTTTGAAATGGTTATGAGTTTCTTTTTTCAGCTCCTTTGCTCCTTTGATCTCTTTCCCATCAACTTGGATTTTATATATCTGATTTCTTGATCTTCTTATTTTCATTGTATTGTGGAAGAAGGCTCTGTTTTTGTCCACTGTGTTGAGCCAAAGGCTCCTAGATTTCAATCTTGCCTCTTCTTCCTCTTTTCTATTTTCCCTATATATTTACCAAAATATCTCCTTTTCTTTTAAATAATCTTGTTTTTCCTCCTCTTTGTTTTCCTTTTCCTTTTGAATGATGTCCATTTTTATTTGTAGCTCTGTATTTTTTTTTTTTTTTTTTTGTATTTCATTCTCTCTTGCCCATGCCTTGAGCTTAATTCTCAGTTTTTTTATCTTTGTTTCCCAAACATAATGAGGTGATCCTGTAATTCTTGGTGCCCAAGCTTCTGTGATTTGGTTCTTGAAGTCTTGTTGTTGTCCCATATTGGGTTGTATTTAAATAGAAGAGGTCCTTGATTTTCCATTTTTCCCAATATAATTTCCACTGGCTTGTGGTCGGATGTTGTTGTGGGAAGAATTTTGGATCTTACCGAGTTGTAGCCTGATGCGATGTTTTCTTGGACCAATATTCTATCCAACCTTTCCTTTATGTTACTTTTGCCAACTCTCTTATTGCTCCATGTATATTTCCCATTGCTTGGAGGGATATCAATTAATTTTTGTTGTTCCATTATTGTTTCCAAAGCTTCCCTGGATGGATTAGCATGATATAACCCTCCAAACTTCTCTTCTATATTTCAAACCGAGCTTAGATCCCCTCCAAGGATCATTTTTCCATTTTGGATTTCAGTTAGAGTTTCTTTTAAAGTACTTCAACATTGGTCTTTTTCCCTGTAATGATTTGGGGCGTATATATTGATGAAGTTGTACTACTCCTTTGTGCTTGCTTTCTTTAGATATGTTTGGATCCAATGTTGTTCCTTTTTTTGCTGTATCATTTCCCATTCTCCTTTTTTCTAGAGCGTACAGATTCGTCCTGAGGCTCCTGTAGCCTGTAATGCTGCTCCTTCATAGTTTTTTAGTTTCTTTTATCATTTTTCTAGTTTCTTGGCTGTTTATTTTGGTCTCCTGAATCATAAATATGTTTGGCGATTATTTTGCTAATATGTCCCTTGCTGCATTTACTTTGAAATTTGTTCCCAATACATGATAATTCCAGGAGGCCACAATCATTACTTGTTTGTTTGGTGATGCATGAGACCTTTCCCTCTATGTTGGATTTTTTCATTGTTTAAGAACCTTTTCCTAAAAAAAGAATCCACTGGTTGTTGCATACCTAAAGCCATCTCCTTAGCTGATTCTTCATCCCTCAGCTCCTTATGGGATTTCCTTCCTTCTTGTTTTTTATGTTCAAAGGTTTGAAGGGATTCCTTGGACTGGTTTTTGGTTAATATTCTGTTGGCTTGTTGGGGCCTGACCCAGGTTTAGAAGTGATTTAGCCAAACAAATCCCGAAACTACCAGCCCTTTTGGCAATAGTCCATGGTGCGCGGACTGAGGTCTCATCCGAGTTAGTATGGGAGGGTGCTGGAACTAGGTTTCTGCACCCTAGGGATGTCTTGGTGAAGTTTTGGAAGTTCATGAACTGATCTCGTGTGCTTGCACTGCTCTGCGCAATTGTCTGATCTTCACGTAGCTCTGTAAAGAGCGCGAAGAGGCATGGTCTAAATCCTTTAACCTGACTGCGTTATTATTATAGATCTTAACTTAATTTTGTGGGCCCAGTACTCTTATCAATTATTCAACATTCATAGCAAGTGCGCGCAATCATAAACTATAAGAAGATGCATAAACATATACCAGAAGCATAAACATACAGGTCTACATACCATATGCACACTGTTTCCAAATCAACTTAGCTTTTATTAAAATTTTGTTCCGTTACATCCCAACTCCACCCCGCGCACTTAGTTGTAGGGGTTTGTGCACACAACTGCAGACTCTACCAAGCCTCTGTGCACACAGCTGCAGAGCCTCTTCCTACTCCTACAACCCAAGACTCAGACTTACAAACTTAGAGCGAATATCACATTCAAAAACCCATATCACTTCAACTCAAGACAGAACTGACTTCTACACTTAGAGCATCACTATATTTATACATTCCCATGGTCCATAGACCATGGGTAGGCCGACAGATTCTATATTAACTTACAATATTTTAGGGTGGACAACCCTAGACTCTTGGGCTCCGCTCCCGCATTTTGCGAGGTCTTACATTACTTTTGACCAAAATTTGGGCTACAAGCCCCAAAAACCTACTATGGGGGGATCTGCTACCCAACAAGCCCCCAACACAATCATCATGACTCGTCCCCAGTCACTCGGCTGGTGCGGTGATCTTCGCATGAAGTTCATCTAGCAATATCTACGTTTCGCTTATGTTCGCAACACATTCTTATGCTATCTACTGTACCTATTGTGTGCGTATCTCTGATGCTTCATTTTCAAGTGAAATTCCTTGCCTAAGTGCATATACAACCTGCATCTGTGCCAGCTTTCCCTCAATCTTGGCAGTGACCGTGAATGTTTCCTCGAGCCAAGGCTGGATGTGTTCTTTAAGAACTACTTCTTTCTAATGCGTGACATCCACCTGTGCCTTTAGAGCCTAGGCCTCCCTCATCTTGGCCAGCCACTGAGTATGGGTGACCATTTGTGTATTCTCCCAGACATTTTCATAGGCCTACTGCAACTCCGGCGCTTCTGTATCTAACCGTTGTAGTGTTGGGTCTTCCTGCAGTGAAGTGAGGGTGACGAGTGACTGATCTAGCAAGCTTGTGCAATCCTGTATGGCACGCTCTATTGCTTACAACCCTGCTTGAATGGAGTGGCTCCGCTGCTCTCTGACCTCCGGCGGTGTAGAGGGTTATGCCTTTAGCCTCAGCTCCACGATTTGCAAGTTGAGGTCCAACTATATCCTCATTGCTTCCTCCTTCGCCTCACGGAATCCACTGGCCAATTTGTGGATCCATATGCCTATTGGTAAGTCTGCTGCAATCTCTAGTTCAGGGATGTGGTGACATGCTTCCTCGACAATTTGCTCCAATTGCTGAGTCTGTGCTACTCCTTCATCATGTTAGAGGCTTAGCTTCTCGATGTTGATTCATGGTTCACTGAGCATCTATATTGCACATTCTTCCCTAGCGTGGAGCTCTGTCGTCGCACCATCTTGCAGCTGGTATAATATCTCTCACAGAAGCAGCAACTAAGTTGAGTCCAAGTCTCTTGAGCTGGCCTACCACAACTCTATCCTCCGGGTTGTCTGCTGTCAGTGCTCCTTTCAGCAGTGCGATGGTATTAGCTATTTTGGCCCACAACAACTAATCAGTTGCTAATGTACCCGTAGCCTTGTAGGCGGCTACCATTCCCTGCTGTGGGGGCTGCACCTGAAGTTCCTAGAGTTGCATCTTGATTGCCCCCAACACATTTTGTTGCTCTGTCATTACCTCCTGGAGCGCCTCCCTATTGACTTCACAAACTATGTCATCGATGTCGTATAGGTCATGCTCAGTCAGTGTAATAGGCTCCCCATCCAACTTGGAAGCCTCCGCCTTCTTCCGTGGCCTAGTTCATTCTGTCATGTGCATCCATTTCAATTATGTAGAGGTGGTGCTTGGGTCCACGCCTTTCATCGTATCATCTACTCCGTGCCCTGTGGTCAAGATCGGGCCTCTTTCTTCCTATGTTGTAGTGGCCCCTACTACTACTATATTTTCTGTGGCAGCCTTCACTGCCTTCCGGGAGGCTCGTACTTCTTCAGGTAGTTGTTCGTTCCACTTTTGTTGTGCTAGAAACTTGGTGGCAGCCTTCTATCTTTGAATCTTCGTCTCATTGTGTACCACTAGATCTAGTGGGCACCATTCCGGTGGCCATGTGTCTAGCACCACGAACACGACATCATCTATTGCGATGAAGGGAAGTGTGATCCACCTTTGTTCTGGATCCTTCCACGCCCTGATATACACATTGTGCATATATGCTTTAAAGACTACAAAGCTCTTTAGACTGTAATACACTAAGGTGAATAGGCACGGTCGTTTTTTGATCCATCAGTTGGCTAGTCTCCAAATGAGGGAACTTCTCGCTATCCATGAGGTCCCAGTCTTCAAACTTCATAGTGGGTACGCGGTCCACAAATGACCCTTCAAATAGAACTCCCTCGGGGAGGAAAGAGGTGTTGAGTGGTTTCTTAACGACATCCAAATATTTAGGTACCTTTACTCTCCCTTTTCGCGGAGGGACATACTTGGGAAGCTTTGCTATGGTGCGTACTAGTTGGATGTCTTCTTCCATCTCTTCCTCTGGTTCCATCTCTCCCACAAAGGTCTGAGGATCCCCCTCCTCATCATCGCTCTCAATATTAATCGTTTTTCCCTTTTCTTCCATTGACAGTTTGTCGAACTGCAGATTTTGTAGAGACATATGGACCAGTCCTACTGCCTATGGGTCTTTATTGGGCCTTGGCATCCGGGGTGATTTAAGAATTTCTGGTGCATCTCCTACTAATGGCATAGAACTCTATGTGACTCCCTTGGTCGTTGACATTATTCTGATTAGGGGGTTCTGTGTATCCTTTGGCAAAGCTTCAAACCACAGACTTTCTCTTACAACCTCCAAATTCATTAGGTTCATGGCTGCTTGATAATGCAACAACTTAATTTGAAAAATGCCAAGGGTTGTTTGGTGGAGGGCCACCTATGATTTATTAGCCCTTTTGAATTCAAATTCGACTGCTCCCCCCAGATTCGACTATTTAATGTGAGACTCATGGTAGATAGTCCCAAATCTAGTTTTGACTTTGTGTCTTAATTGCCCACTATCTGCTCCTCGTTGTCTTAAATTGGTCATCTTGTCATGAACAATGACACCAACGGTCACTTTAACACTTGTCCATGCAGCAGTGTAGTCTCTTGTGCATGAACATGACGTGTGCAACATACTGATCCTACGCTCAACTTCCATGTCACACAGCTCCCATACATGTTATAATCCCATGCCCTCTTTGAACTTCTTGGAGCACTGATACTATGCTTCATACAGATAGTCAGGTGGTCGCACGACTGGTGCGAGGCTTTAAGTCACCTTTCAATCTGATCCACGGGCCTCACTTAGTTACCCTCGCGCCTATCAATGCCTCACATTATTCCTTATGTAGTGTGCTTCCTTGATGACTTCATTTGATAAGGTACGGTCCTAGTCATGGTAGTATAGCCAAAAACTCTCAGCAACAATCTTCTAGTGTGGTGACAGGGTTGTCCATACATGGCCCCATCCTTCTTTCAACCTATAATTCTTGCGAGATTTTGGTTTCCAATTTTTTGATATCCTCATCCATTAATATGCTTTCCTAATTTAGTCGTACCTGATCCTCCTAGAGTTCGCGAAGCTCAATGTTCCCTCGCTGAATGGCTTCTTGAATCTGCATATGTTCGTCCTCGCATGACTGCCTAATCTCTTCACTCTGGTCCCTACGCACTGTCACAATTATAGGAGTGATTGCGTGGGTATTCTTTCCCACCGCTATGGCCTTGACTCTGGTCGTTAGCTTCAAAACCATTTCCATGCTCAAGTTCTTGCACATTGCCCTATAGAACCATCGGACCACTGGTATGCGTAGTTCCAAGTCAGCTCGTCCCGTTCAGTAGACTCTGTTCACGATTCCACATAGCTTTGTGAAGGCTCTGATGTGGAATGTTTGTCGCTTTTCCTATTGTCGTTTTGGGTTCTGATTTTCAATCCTCAGTCTAGGATGTGCTTGCACAGTACACGAATGCACCCATCGACACAGGTGGGCATGCATATTGCTTCCTCTTGGTTGCTCGGCTTGCGTTTGATGTTGGGGACTTCTAAACCGTAAGCACATCCATATTCTACATTCGTGCCAGTTTCCAATATTCTTTTGGTGTGTATTCGACCATTGTGTGGGTGTTGTGTGTAATGCCCATTCCATCACACCGTACTGCTACTATTCTGGTACTGTACCTTCAAATTTGTCTAAGAGTTCATCCACTCCTGTCACCCCATCATAGGTTGGCAGTTCTCTTGCTTCGGTCATCACACACCACAGTGATCTAATCATCATGTTACAATTCAGTGTTGTCACTTCGTGCAACTGATTCTGCCAGCCTTCTATCTCTTCATCTGAATTCAAAGTACAAGAACTGTTGCATTCCCATGAGATCCTCCCATCTGTGGTCGGGTTCACCCGATCCTAGTCTTGCACTATTATCTAGTAAATGTAATCCATCTCATCGTTCCTTCGGCTGAATCTAGCAGAACTACTATAAGTAGAGACTTTTTCTCAAATGTCATCTTCCACTTCTTTAGGTTGATGAATCCATTCATATCAGTGGCCCAGTCTATTCCTAGCAATGCGGGGTAAGGGTTGCTATCATAAAAAATTTCTATCACCTCAAAGTCTATCTGCGTGCTCGTGCCTTCGATGTCAATGGTTACCCCCTACAACCTCCCCATGGGAAAAATCTTCTGTTGGTTTTCCATTCATAATTTAATAGGGGACCACTGTAATGTGGACTTGCCCATACGTTCCCGTGTCTATTTTGGTAACACATTCACGTCGGAACCTAGGTCTAGAATTACTTGATCTATTTCATATTTACCAATCTATGTCGTTAATCTCATCTCCCTCCTCGTGCACAATGTATGCTTTCTTAGTTTGTAGACTATGGTTCACCTGACCCTGCACACCTAGTTATCAATTCTTATACTCCTTTCACTGACCTATTATCATGCAATAGCTTCATGCATGTCTCTAAAATTGTGGTAAGCATAGAAGGATCCATTCTTGGCTCTAGTTGATCCTTACAACCTGAAGTAGAGGCCTCCACAAAGCTCTTCTTAGCTTTCATAAATGTCTCCTTTGCATGTTCTAAGTTAGACTCAGGTTCCTTTGTAGGAGCCTTGCGAACCCATGTATCTTCCTCGGGCTACTTCCCCTTGTTTTCCCCTGTGGTCGGGCCACTTCTGAGCACTATGTTCATATTGGGGTCTTCTTCGCATGGTTCAGACCTCATCATATGAATATCCTGATTCAGAGTAGGCTATAGTACCCCTTTCTCGTGCATCTGTGTAATCAACGTAGGACAACCCACCATCTCGTGATCAAACTAAGAACAATACAAACAAGATATTATCATTGGGTTGGTACAATCGCAAGCGTAGTGCCCTGGTCCTCCATAATTATAATAGATTAACTGTCCTCTTCCCCTTATTGGGTCCATTCCTCCTTGTCCTCGACCTCGAACTTGAAATCCAGTGCACGCCATCCCCACGACTGGGTCAAGGCCTCGCATTTTTGTCTGCATTCTATAGGTTGGGGTCTGCTCCATCATCAACTCATAGCTATGACATTTATGCTCCTCGTGGCCCATCGACCTATAAAAATTACAAACCAGCTACTACAGAGTCTGTGTATACTTCTGCAATAGATGAAAATTGTCCGTTGTGTGTTTTCCTCCTATTTGATAGATCGTGCACCATAGTAGGGGTGTTGCACTTGGCCCTTCTTGTGCCTTTGGTCTCAATGGCATTGCCCCCCCTCCTGCCAAGTAGTTTGCGAATATCAGACAATGATCCTTATCATGGCCTTGGCCTTTGCATTTTATAAACCACACTTTTTTGTGTGCCTTTGGCCGTGGTGCCCTATCCTGCTTCAGGCTTTGAATTTATAGGCAGAGATTCTATTGTTGCATGTGAATATGTCAAACTCCTAGCCCTGGATCCTATATTAGTGTTTCATGCAACCTCATCGCCATTTCCAAAGCTTCGGTCTGGCTTGAAAGCTTCTGCTATGACAACACCCTCCTTAGGTGGGGTGTCAAAGACGCCACAAACCATGCGACGTGTTGCACATTCGTTAGCGTCATGTTAGCCTCGTGGATCATACCCTTTAGTCTCTAAAGCATATCCCAGGGGGTCTCGCCTGGGAGCATCAAGATCTCTTTAAATATGATGATTCACTGTGTCTCAAATTTCGGATGGCTAAATTCTCCGTTCAATGCATTCTAGATCTTTGTTATTCCTGCATTTGGGTGATCATTCAAGTGCTTGATATACCATGTCAACGT
Source organism: Pinus taeda (assembly GCA_000404065.3). NCBI lineage: Eukaryota > Viridiplantae > Streptophyta > Pinopsida > Pinales > Pinaceae > Pinus > Pinus taeda. The sequence continues at coordinate 11,051 of APFE031413701.1, read as the reverse complement.
GTGATCCTACAACATTCTCACCAATGTAGCCTTCTTAATGTTATCATCCGTAACCCCTTGTGCTTCCCACACTGCTCTTACCATGAACCATAATTGATACAAGTCCTCATTTCCTACTCCTTTGAATATGGGTAGCTTAATCACGCTCGCCATACTAAACTGTCGGTTTGGTGGAGGGTGGTGTGGGAAAAGATGGATGTGAAGGAGGTGAAACGAGTGGTGGTGTAAATGGAGATGGTAGCTGTGGAATGCGCTGCCTTATTAAACTCACCACACTCCTCAGAGAAACTTGAGCGCTCTCTTCCTCACTCTCTTGCAAAGGTGAAATTAAAGGGCTGTTTCCTAATCACTCGGTCCATTTGTAGATTTTTCCAAACATCAATGTATTCACATGGCCCATTTTTCACATAAAAGTATCTTAATCCAGGTATTCAAAGATTTGATGTACTTACCTCGCGGTCCCTTGAGAAAATGTCTTTTTACCTCGCTATATCTCACAGTTGTGTCTATCACAAATTCAGTGATAAACCCTCCTATTACTTAGTCGAGCCAATGGTCTACGACCCACACGACCTTATCTTCTGATGCCTCTAGCCTGCGCACTAAATCCGGAGTCCACAATATTGGTTGATCGATCTTATACCTTCCCTGGCTATCAGCTAACCTCGTGATCCAATCATACAACTCTGAAGAGAAGGACGTGAAGAAGATCTTGTGGATTTCTATATATACATAGTGATCTAGCCACCTCTTCTCAGATATCTGCAGAGTTCTATTTTCTTATGTTACGAACTTGTGAAGCTTCTCATCCAACCAGTCTTCAATTTCCTTCTTCGTGGGATTCTAGTGTTCCGACATCAGACATCCCTTAGGCAGATCCTGGCTCTAGCAATAGAACCATTTGTTGGCTTGTTGGGGCCTAACCCAGGTTCAGAAGTGATTTAGCCAAACAAATCTCAAAACTACCAGCCCTTTCGGCAATAGTCCACGTTGTGCGGACTGAGGTCTCACTCGGGGTAGTATGGGAGGGTGTTGGAACTAGGTTTCCACACCCTAGGGATGTGTTGATGAAGTTTGGGAAGTTTGCAAATCGATTCTACACGCTTGCACTACTCCACGCAGCTATCTGATATTCACATAGGTCTGTAAAGAGCACGAAGAGGAGTGGTCTAAATCCTTTAACCTTACTATGTTATTATTATAGATCTTATCTTGATTTTGTGGGCCCAATATCCTTATCAATTATTCAACATTCATAACAAATGCGAAAAATCGTAAACTGTAAGAAGATGCATAAACACAACTAGAATCATAAACATACAGGTCTACGAATAGATGCACACTCTTTCCAAATCAACTTAGCTTTTATTAAACTTCTGTTCTGTTACAATCCCAACTCCACCCTGTGCACTCAGCTACAGGGGTCTTTGTTGAGCTAAATTGTTTACCGAAATTAACACAATTATTTCTTATCAATCCGGGTAGTTTATGCTTTGAGGCAAGTTCACTATATGTGAAGATCAGATGTAATCAAACCTTGAAAGATAAGTTATTCAAAAACTTAAAGCAATACATCCTACAACTCTAATTCAATTAGTTTAAAGCAGAGGAAAAATATTGAAATGGTTCTTGACTCAAGAAGTCCACCTTTGCCTCAACTACCACTTAATGAATCAGAGATTAAAACCAAGAACTTAAGATGGATAAATTGTTAATGAAATAAGCTCTTAACTTAAGAGACACATAAGGTATTTCATAATAATTCATTCATCTCAATACCAAAATCACAATAAGAAACTACTTGCATGCAAACAAAGGAAACTAGTTTCAATTCATCATTTTAGTAGAAGGGATGCTCAACTTGAACACTTGTTTTTTTCCAACTTAATAAAGTGATGAATAAGCTAAGAACTAATACAATCAATCACCATGCATGAACCATAAATAAATCTGAAGTAAAGCTTTGAAAAACCAGTTCTACAATAAACATATTTCAAGAAATAAAACTAGTTAACAAGGAAGTGTATTTAGCTTGGAATGGGGGCCCTCCACCCTTGCCTTGCACACTTGAGAAGTGATATTAGAAGCTCAAATTCAGTTACACATCCATAGCATTGAGCAGCAAAATAATAATAGCACAAGTCTTCAAATTAACTCTTCAATCCAAAAGTGTCACATCATAAAAGTATAATAAGTCAATACATAAGCCATCAAAGTTTTGGCTCTTAAATAAGAAGTCTCATGAAACAAACTGATCTATATTCACTCTAACAAACCCATCTACTCTAATCCATCTATCTAAGTCAAATTCACTACTCCCATCTGATCCGGATTTAAACAGGAACACAACAAAATACAAAGATAACCATATACACAAATATGCAGCGGAAATAATACTTCATTTCATTAATGGAAAATACTGAAATATGCTTACAATCAGAAATGGAAATAAACTAGCTAGGGCGATGGTAGCTTATCTCTGAGAAGAGATGTGATGGCTACATGCCTCTGAACTGTGTTACAATGAGGCTCGAGGCCTATTTATTGTTGAGAAACAATGAAAAACCCTTAACATTCCAAAACCTAACCCTAGGAGATGAAACGCCAAACTGTGGGCCCCGTTTGGGGGTAAGTTGGTACATCAACTTCCCGGGGTCGTAACTTTAGCATATGATCTCCGTTTGACGCATACAATAGCTCATTAGAAAGATCTATTCGAGCACTATCATTGTTGGAATGGGCAACATCGGTCCATTCCATGGACCCATGTTGCCCGCGGATTCCCCAAAAAACGTCGTTTAGGGCCTCAAAACGGCTCCGGAAGTTCAGGACCCGAAAAACTGCTAAAAATAGTAAGTTGTGCTACAATTAAGGAAACTGAAAATGTTGAGAAAGACAATGGTGGGGGTCCAGGTGGACTTGGCAGGTGGCCACCAATATCCATCTGGATCATTACATCACCTGTTTGGTACCACATAAATCTCCCCAAACTCCATTAACTTTCATCTTTCCAAAACCAATTCCCAAGACTTAAAACATAAAAGGCAAGACAAGAAACAAACAAAGTGGCAAGGCCTTGCACTAGACATAAAAAGTATGGAATCAAGCGCAGCCAAATCACAAATATCGAAAGCATAAAACTAGCAACAGACACTATGACTCCATCGGCATGGTTCTTAATACTTCCAAGGAAAAGCTCAACCTGAGCCTTCTTCAGAATTTCATGGTAGTTTCCTTGCCATGCAATCCCATAGAACATATTTCCATAAACACATAACTGTCAATGTATAAACAAATATAATATACTAGTTATCTTACCTTGTCACACTAATTCCAAGCATGGTACCCTACAAATTCTCACACATGTCAACCACATGTTCCAAATATCAAGACAACCTACCTATTACTTGGAAATCAACCTTCACCAAGTCTAACAACCATGTCATAATCCATAGTCAACTCATAGTCATTATAAATAATTCTACAACTATCACCTACCTAAATTCAAGTACATATCAACTATCTCAACACATATGTGTGATTTAAACAATCTTAAAACAAGATCATTTCTTGATGCAATCTTATATACACATATTCATATCATGCAATTAACCAAATATTTAACAACAAATAGACGACATAATAGACACCAACACTCAAACATCAAATAGACAACATAATCAAACATTCAAGCACAAAGTAGATGACATAAGCAAGCTCATACCTTAATGTATCTCAAGGGAGGATATCTTGTCTCCACAATCAATCTAGTTAGCATGATATAAACTTACAACACATCAACTCAAACACAACTAAGATCATGATATCTATAACAATAACTAACTAACATGTTAACATGATAAGCTCATAAACATTTGTCTTTCATGCATAAAAATCACATATGTACGATCAATCTAGATTAGCACAATACATGTCACTAATCATTCGACTCCTTACTGAATATCATAACCCTAACCATCTGCATAGGCCAATCCAATTTAACATGATACATATAACATCAATATATTAATTCTATAACCCTAATCACCAAGTTAACTAACATATAACAACAATAAGTTAACATATAACATGCTCATCAACAACATATAACATAATCATTGAGCTAACTACAAGTTAACATATAACATATTCATCAACGACATATAACATAATCATCAAGTTAACTAACACAAAACAACAACAACAATACATACAGCCACATGTTACTATCATACATGACTATCTGACACGTGTATATGACTACACTGATCAACTGAAATTTATCATATAAGTAACTATAATAGTAATATAATGACAAACATATAAATAACCCTAATGCTTACAACAACCATGAATCACATACTTGCATGCCAAACATACCAACTTGCATTATGATTTTGTCTTACTCCAAAGTCTAGTGCTGCAACCTCACTTTAATGATCTGCATCTCTTGCTCGATCTTAGTCACAACATTAGCATCATAACACACCAATATCATCATGATGACCTAATTGCATACAATGACCTTATGCACAACAACCTTCACCATGAAAATGCATGCATAACAACATGTAGACACTGACATGCATTCATGACAAATGCATCCCAAAAACAACATCATTAACTCTTACATGGAAACACAACTGCAACAATGATCACTAGCATGCATACATAACAAGCACATATACAACCTACATGCATGCATGAAAAACACATTCCACAAAAACACCATCAACCTTCACACAACGACATCACTACGACCATGATCAACACCATGCAAATGCAACAAGCACATGGACTACAAGCATAAGGAACACATATGTAACCGACATGAATGCATGACCAACACACCACCCATCCAGTCTAGGGGTTGAAGCATGCTCCGATACCACCCTATGGTATCAAATATCACCAAAAGAGAGCACAACCTGCTCTGATACCACCGTGTAACGATGCCTCCCCTAATATCTACCAACTTTCATAATCTTACTTGAGGTAAACATGATATGAGGGGTTACTATGACAAGAATCAACCTCCTAGGTGACCTTAAGGAAGTGGAATTGGTAGAAACCCACAACACAGATCTTCTATACCTACTACAACCCTCCCATAAGCTTTTCCAGTCATCCTCATGATGAGTCCCTGGGTCCCACTGAGTTTTAGGCCATTAAACCCCTGGACACTCCCTTGATATGGACAAGGGTGTATCTAAGAGGCTCCAGACACTCACACAACAAGGCATGGGTGTGTCTGGGGAATTTTCTCCTTAGACCCGTGCTTGTGACTCTAAGATTTGTGCCACCTTTCAAGCCCATAATATAGGTCACTACTTAGAAACACCTGTAGTTTTCAGAATCCATAATTTACATGACAACAAGACTTGCAAGCCAAAACTGGCTCCAAGACTAAGCATGACCATCCCCAACCGGGACTGACATTCTATCAAACACTTGGCATCAATGCAATCTACAAGAAATGAATACAAGACAAAGCATAAATGATTGATAACTGATATGAGACTTGGCAAGAAGGATCGCTACGCTCTTCCCTTAACTACCTTGACATCAATTAGGTCTTGCATCCATTATCCTTTTAGTTACAAGTAAATACATGAAATAACCATGATTATAATGAGTCACATAACCATCCTCATAACCAACATTAAAACATGTAAATAACAATGATATAACAACTATTAAGGAAACATAATAACAAGTAAAAAATCAAGACAACTTCACTTTTATTAAACATAGGAAAGAGTTGACCAGGTTTGGGACTTCCACATACCACCCAACCATAGACATGGCTGAAATAAATCTTTATTTCAACCAGTCATCCCCATTCCATATTACAAGCATGAACGTGGGATCTCATGGATAAACCAATCCAAAAACAACCAAGAGAATCCATTGGTTAAACCACCTCCACCCTCACCAAAACTAGCACCGAGATGACAAAACCAAACCGAGCTTGGAATGCCTTCAGACTTCATCACTATCCTTGAGGAATTTTCCATCTCCTTGTCTCTCAATATTTACTGTAATCCACATCAGATCACTAGGACCCAAACTGAGACACCACCCTCAGGCTTTACCATGTATCTCACCAAAACCAGTCAAGGGATTTCTAGGCCTTTGAGAATTTTCCTGAGGCCACCTCCACCTCAGATTTTGAAATTATCCGACAATTCCAAAGCTCAAAGCTGAGAAAAAATCCCATCACACCATGGCTATTTGGAAAAAGGCAAGGCAAGGATGAAAACCACAGTCATAAACTGACAAGACCATGCCACCGATAGTTAGAGAACCAAATACCAACATGCAAAGCCATGCATATCAAAACCAACAAGGAAATCACACATGCAATATGTTACTTGCAAGTATTCCTGTTGAAGCTGCTTGATCCTTCCCCTCCTTGCTCGATATTTTCTTTTATTTCCTTTCCTTATCCTTCGTTTTATTTCTTTTCCCTTCCTTGCCTCAAAGCTGGAATGCTCCAACAAATTTTAAAGTGTGTAAGAGTGACAGAGATAGAGAATAATGAGAGAGGTCCAAATGAACTGACAAAATGTTACACTAACCAAGCCTAAGAAAACGCTTGAGAAAAATCTTGTCAACTTATCCTCAGAAGGATTTTTATCAATGAAACCTCTATTTTTTTCATTTTCCATTCTTTTCCTTTCACTTTCACTATTATGTCCATTATATCACCTCCATTTCACCTCCATTTCACCACTATGACACTATATTCATCCCACTTTCATTATCATTGGACCACATTTATGTTTTTCCAAACTTTATTGATTCTTAGCCTTTTTAAGTGAATTTGTGGTTAAAAATTAGAAAATATTGTGCATATGCTTATACCTAACAAGTGGGTTGAGATTGTTGACATGTGTAGGTCAAAAGGAGGCTTCTAGAAGACTCTTATGTGGCACTCTAAGGCCAAATTCGAATTTGAGTGGAAAGAATCATGGGATCATGAGGATATGTGTCACATCTCCTAATTGTATGGAAACTCTAAGAAGACATGTGTCTTATCAATTCCTATTTTGATTAGGACTCTAGAGGTAGAGGGAGAGATTCATGGACTCTCATTAATGAGATGGATTCTCCTCTTTTTGTATAAATAGGAGATCTCTTTCCTTCATTTGTTAGTCTTAGTCTTAGCTTGTTAATTCTTAAGCTTGTTAGCTTGTGAGATGGCTTTAGAAAGCTTTAGAGAGCTTTGTTGTACTTTGTAATTTTGAAGAATTTGAATAAAGCTTTGATGTTCTCAACATGGAAAGAGATGTGAAGTAGATGTCATGGAGCACATTAGAATGTAAGGTAGAGTAGATTTCATTCTATAATTTTTCTTTGATTTCATTCATGTATGTCATTTTATTGCTTTCAAGTTTGATAGTTTAGAGTTTCCATTGATGCAATTTTAATTCATGCAAGTGTGTTCAACCGGTTGATTGTAGATTAGTTTTTCTTTACATGTTTTTGCATCAAATAGTGACATGAGATTTTCCTCTCTGCTAACTTTGTTTTTTTTTAGCTTTTCAATTTCAGTTAAGCTTTGATTTCAGTCTTTATTCATTTGCTTTAGTAGTTAGTTTAGATATCAAATTCCTCATATTATTGACGTTATCTCCTAAATTCATAGCTTAGACTACCTGGTGAGCTATCGGACTATGAATGATATGATTTGATTTTAGCTTTATTTTTCTGCAATTAGATATCAAATTCCTCATATAATTGAGGTTATCTCCTAAAGCTATAGCTTAGACTACCTGGCAAGCTATCGAACTATGAATGATGTGATTTGATTTTAGCTTTATTTTTCTGCAATTAGATATCAAATTCTTCATATCATTGACGTTATCTCCTAAAGCCATAGCTTAGACTACCTAGCGAGCTATCAGACTATGAATGATGTGATTTGATTTTAGCTTTATTTTTTTGCAATTAGATATTAAATTCCTCATATCATTGACGTTATCTCTTAAATCCATAGCTTAGACTACCTGGCGAGCTATCGGACTATGAATGATGTGATTTGACTTTAGCTTTATTTTTCTGCAATTAGATATTAAATTCCTCATATCATTGACGTTATCTCCTAAAGCCATAGCTTAGACTACCTAGTGATCTATCGGACTATGAATGATGTGATTTGATTTTAGCTTTATTTTTCTGCAATTAGATATCAAATTCCTCATATCATTGACGTTATCTCCTAAAGTCATAACTTAGACTACCTGGCGAGCTATCGGACTATGAATGATGTGATTTGATTTTAGCTTTATTTTTCTACAATTAGATATTAAATTCCTCATATCATTGACATTATCTCCTAAAGCCATAGTTTAGACTACTTGGCGAGCTATCGGACTATGAATGATGTGATTTGATTTTAGCTTTATTTTTCTGCAATTAGATATCAAATTCCTCATATCATTGACGTTATCTCCTAAAGCCATAGCTTAGACTACCTGGCGAGCTATCGGACTATGAATGATCTGATTTGATTTTAGCTTTATTTTTCTACAATTAGATATCAAATTCCTCATATCATTGACATTATCTCCAGACCCATAGCTTAGACTACTTGGCAAGCCATCGGACTATGAATGAAGTGAATTGATTTTACTTTTATTAGTTTGCAGTTTTTTATTTGTTGAGTGCAATAGCTTAACTTTTATTTTTGTATTTAGATAAACAACAGAGATAGTGATTTCATGATCAGTAGTTCATCATTTGTTTGATTTGAATAGCAGCACATTTCCATTCTTGTTTAAGTACTAATTTCATCAATAACATGTTTTGAGATCTTTTGAACTACTAAGTTTTGGAAGTTACTATTAGGGACATAAACCTTGTCTTGAAATCTACATCCATACTTGACCTTTAAAAGTATTCTTAAGACCTGAGAATAGAATTTCCATTTGCATTAGACACTTTAGGAGATCAACAAGAACAAAACCCCAAAAACAACATAAACTATAAAACAACAAAGTAAGAAAAAGGTTAGTTAAGAACATATGGTGCACCACACTTCATCAGTTTACGATACCCGGATTGATAATTTATGTAGAGCAATTTAAGACGTTAAATTGACTAGACAAAGAGAACCCCCCAGAGAGTCCAAGTGAGTCTAGTCGACATCTGCTCCAGGTACAGTGAGACCCGTCCTTCACCATCACCTCAAGAAAGAATCTTAAGATTATGGTCACTAAGGTTACCAACAGTAATAAATACAACTGGGGGAACAGTCTACGATCCGATCTATGCACAAGGGAAGAGTAACAAAGCTCAATCCCCTTGAAAGCTCCTCGACGTGATCAATCCGAGGTTTACCAACAAGTGACCCCAGGCTCCTCGACAATGGTTAATCCGAGGTTTACTGTTTTTAATACGCGCAAATCTGCTATCTTTCCCAATGAGACAGACTTGATTGTCTCAAAGGTTCAAACATGATCTCGTGATTGACTCCTTTAAGAGGAGCTTCCCAGATTATATCAATTACAATTGGATTTATTTCCTACCGCAAGATACAGCTACTTGTTTGTTTTAACTATCTTGGAGAGTTAATTACTCCATACTCCAAGATACTAGCCTAAGCTATATTGGTGATAAGAGCCATAGAGATAAAAGATTGCTAGATGAATTTTAATTAAGTGTTATTTTTATTGGTTGTTTCTTAAGTCAATAGGTATGGAGATGAAACTTTGATGGTGTGAAGACTCGACTCCAAAAACACTAAAAAATGCACCTAAAATAATAAACAATTCGTTTTTCCTTTCAATGAATCTCTAGCTAAAGAAAGAGTTGAGAATGCAATTCCTTGAAAAAAAATCTTTCCTTCAACATATAAACGAAGAAAATATTTTTGTCTTTTTCAATAAACTCAAAATGAAGCTACTAATTATGCTCACAAAAATGAATCCCTTTTCTTTTCAACACTCAAAACTACAGAAAACAATTCTTTCAAAAGAGAAACTATAACTTCTAGAAAATACACTCAAAACTATGAAAAATCTAATCTTTAGTTCTAAAACTTTTAAAAACCTAATCGAAATAAAAGCTTCAATTTTTTTTGAATATGTTTTACTTAGTTATTTAGTAAACTAAGGATTAATTCGTTCAGAATAACAAATCAATAAAAAAAAAACACCCAACTATGTTTTCTTTTATAAAAATGAAATTCACAACTTATGACCAAGTTCATTCAAAGATTTGCAAAGAGAAACGAAATCTATTTCTCACCAAGGTAAGATTTGACAAACTAGCTAGACTCATCAAGAAGACAAAAGATACCAGGGTGATCTAAGGTTTCTTAGGCTTATAATTTTTAAGTCACTACAAAGACCGAGTGGAGACCAATCCAGGCATGCAAAACTTCTAGAAATTCATCTAAAACACAACACCAATGGAACTTACTCACGAGAGACTTTTGACAGGATATATGCAGATCTGGGCAGAGACTAAAAGTAATAAATAGAACCTAAACTTTAATGGACAAAAATATTTTATGGTTTCAAAAATTTTGACAGGGTCCGCAGGCTTCGAGTAAAACTAGATGCGGTCTTGCTCTATGCAATAAAGTAATAGTGCAGAGAGGTCTGCATTGTAATACAAACAGAACGTGCGGTCCTCATAAAAATTTCTAAAAACCAATCCATGACCTAAAAACTACCCAATCCCACACACATCAATCAAAAACCAGAAACAAAATCAAGTTTCTCAAGTAAAAGACAAAGGAAAACTAAAAAACCAAATCTAGATCCCTAGTATGGTCACTAATTTGTTGGTCGGATAAATCGATCTTGCGGACAAGGCCGATCTCCCTAGTATCAACAGATATCTAGCAACAAGCAAGACAAGCAAATCTACCTTTCTCTAAACATATTGTGATTCATTAATAAAAACTAAAGAGGTGTTTTAGACCCTACCTTAAGTCCAACACTAGTTTGTGGTAGTAATGCTCCAACAGCTCCGAAAGAGTTTCCTTTTAAGAACTTGCAATCACAAACAAGCACACATCAAATAACACCTGCATAGCT